>JAVTVY010019267.1:0-77805 GCA_036873755.1 Hanleya hanleyi | reverse complement strand
AAACCATTTCTTAAAATAAGTTATTTTACTGAATATGATCAACAAATGCTATTTTGTATATCCCATGTATATATTACCATGAATTATTCATGTAACCTTCAGAATATACACTACAGATACAGCAGATGGAGATGAAGATCATGGACAAGAGGATGATAATGTTGCATTTAAGTTGGCATGCTTTGGATCTATATTTTGTGTGGAGCACTGAAAGAGAGTAAGTTCCAGCAAATTATTTTATGCAATAAAATTTCCATGTGCTGTCCTTGTAAAATATGGCGAGCTATAAAAATTCCACTAAATTAACCAAGGAAAGCTGCTTTGAGAGCTACAAATTGCTCTCGTAGATCTCAGATTATATTTCTGATTAAATGAGTCCATTTATTTTTGAATGTAAAATTAATGAAAATATAAATTCTATTCCAATCTGACAAGTGATATCTAAAGTGGTGACAGATTTCAACAGTCACCAGTGGTTACCAGTAGATTGAGCATCTAATTCGAGCTCACTAGGGGCTTGAACTGTTGTTTTATTTCAAAACAGGAGAAGCGGTAGCCATTTACATGAGGAATATCAAACAAATGCCATATTAATAGTTGTGTAAAATAAACGAAAGAGGAAATTTACTCGATTTTATTCCCAAATATCATATCAGAGCCACAGTTAGCCATGTAAAAGTTGGCAACCATTCATCACTGCACAGTTCATGTGTGAAGAGAAGTAAAGGTTCTCGAAATTCATTAGTGGATAGTGATTAAGTAAAAAGAAGAATGGTTGGCGAATGATGATGAGTCACAGTTCAGTATAAGAGAATTGACTTCCAACATGCTGGTTCTGTGTGATGATGATAATTTTCTTTAAAAAAACTAAAACCAGGGGTATCTCCATCCTGGATAAATACCCCTGGTATGCATTGGCAATGTATCGTGTTCAACATAGAGCAACATCCTGGATATATTGACCAATCAGATCACTCATTTACGGCGACCAAGGTGACCGTGACAAGCGATTCGAAAACACCATAGCTTGTGGGATAAACACACGCGTTTTTAACAACCATGAATATTAATAAATATGAAGGAACCATACTTCAAAACAAAATTTATTTGAAGAAAAAAATAAACTTAATCATCTACCATTAAACATCTAACAAGCCAAGCAAATGTAGGGAACACTGAAACTTCAAATGCGGTCTGCGATGTCAGTGTATCCGACGTCACCTTCCCACTGAAGGACTTGACTTCGGTGAAATATCAAACGGATATCTATAAAAAAAAATTTGATCTGTCCATTAATATTTTATTGTTATACATGCTCGGATTGAATAGTTTACATTCGGTATCAGCGAATAGTTTAGCGCAGAAAGTACAACCCTAACATATTGACGTGAAGATGAGAAAAACTCGGGCTAACCGCCCCAAGGAAGATTTTCTGCAGTTGCCTCCATTACTGCCTGCTCTCCGCGCATGTGGCAAATGGGCTATGGGGCACAACAACGATCGCTCTTCTCCAAACACAAGGACTACATTTGACTGAAGAACATGACACTTTTTATCCACAATGCTGATAATATTTGACTTGGGGAAGAACATGACACTTTTTATCCACAATGCTGATAATATTTGACAAATTATTTTCTTCCTTCCATCATAGATTTTAAGGTGATATATCTGAGTGCAATGATAATTGCACCTGAATTTTTCTTTCGAGGACTATCTCAGCATTGATTATTTTTGCCATCAAGCCCCAAGTGATTAGCTATCTGTATACCATATATTGCCATTATTCAATTTTTCTTCATTGACCCAAGAAACATTTTTATTTCTTAAAAATTATTCATTGGTTAATATACTTCAGCTGCATATTTATAGAACTTCAAGATGTTTTCTAGAAATAAACAATACAGGAGCAAGCCATGATGACCCCAGTTATATTTGTGTGCTCTACAGTTTTTCAGCTCGAGAAAATAACAGATGGAAAAGGTCTCATTCTGGTACCTATCATGATATAGATTTAACTATTGGTTAAGACTAATACAAGATGTCATATTCATATTGTTCTCACATATGCAATATTTATGGCATTTTTCATCACATGAAAATTTGGCAAGTCTGTGCATATTTTGATGTTTTCAACGCACATTTTACTTAGAACTGGTTTTCACATAATTCTGTCTCATCATTTATATTAACAGAAATGTTGGATAGAAGAGAAGATCGAGCCCCAAAAAGACAACTGCAGGTCGAAAGATGAAAAAAGGTATGTTTATTGTTCATTTTTCGCAGTACCTCTAACCCTGCATGTTTTAAAAAGGGGAATTTAAAACTATCGCTGCAAGATTCCCCCAAAAGGCCTGAAAACGATGCTCCTGTCCGAATGCGACAAGGAGTTTCACATTTGGTGGATGGATTTGTATTGGCCAAATAAAGGAGATTTCAATCGACATGCACATTCTAAGCTGACTGCAAGCTGGTCATCTTGGATTGTCCAAACAGAAACTCAAAAAACTGGTGGGTTGTTGGGTGGGTTCAGTTTCCTGTTGCTTCAATGCATTTTTCCCCCCCACCTCTGACAGTGTTTTATAGGGTGCATGGAGGATGTCTTGTTCCATGCTGCTGCAAAGATGTTTTCTTATTTGAAGTAGCAGGAACACAACTGGGCTGGGTGGTGCTTGGTTGGTTCATCGTGATATAGCTGAAATATTGTTGAAAGCAACATTAAATTCTATTCACTCACTCACTAACTCAAAAAATTGAACCAATTGATTTAAAACTGGGAAAGTGGCTCAACAAGAGTGAGATGTAGAACATATTTCTCCTCAGCCAGATGTGTAATCTAATTAGTTGATTGGAGGTGTGATATAAGATGAAACAGTATATCCACGAAAACAATATCCATGAAAAAGTATTACACACGAAAAAATCTCCATCAAAACAACTCTCACAAGAACCCTTTTTGACATTAAAAGGAAGAGAGAATACACATATATAATGCAATAATTTCTACAAGAACATGAGACAAGGAGAGCAAGTGTTAATGGACTGTTACCAAAGCAATTGGTATGCAAGAAATTGGAATCTATAGTTGTCAAGTCGAGTCTTGCCAAATTACAAGCGTCTAGTCCGTCATTCATAATCCAGCCGTCGTCCATTAGAGAATATCCGCGTCCATAATCCAAAGACCTATTCCATTTCCATACAACAGTATTAGCACCAAATTCAAAAAGACAAAAGTATACATAAACATAGACACTCAACAATAAATAGTAGGAATTGGTGGCTAACAGGATAGCATAAATGATGTAACATTGTAAGGCAGGTCGTTTTTGTTGCGGCACACATAAAAGAATATTACCAATTCAACATTGCGCTTTACAACTGCCGATATATTTGTTTTCATCTAGACCCATGGTAAAGTGACTACCTCTGTTTGGGTACCGATTTCCATATTCTCATTTGCACATATAACACATCAGTGATTTGTTAACAGCTAGTGAGGTCATTGAGGGTCAAATTTATGGCTGGCCATTATGACCTGGAGCTATTTGCATCCAAATTACATTCAGTGCCTGGTTTACAGCCATGCCTCAGTAATATCCCAATTTGAAAAGAATGTTGCCTCTTGTTCCACTGGGGCGTGTTAATTAGTACAGAGAACTCCCGGTAAGTACCAAAGGCCCTCACAATCAGTTTAACAATTAAATATTCAATATTTTTCAAGAGAATCAACTTACTAATGTACACATACGCATGATCTATCGTTTGATTTAGAAAATATAAACAGAATAGTTTTTCCAACAAATTTTCTTGAATAGTTTATCAATATATTATTCAAAATAAATGTGGGTATCGTTAGCGAAGTTAAGCCAAGGCGACTACTTCCTGGAAACAGCTTTTCATACTTCTAACCTTTAAGAGCAGCAGTTATTCAAGGGGAGATCAGACACTTTCTGGAAAGGGCTATACTCTTTCATGTATGTATAGTGTGGCGATTTAGGACCTCGAACATCTACATGTATATACATTTCACATGAATATCACAGAAACGGCGGCCGCCGACATAAATACATTAATTTTAGTATATCTCGATCAGTGCCATCTCCAGGAGCTACTGATAATAAGATCATGTGATTGTTTTTCTGTGCATCATCTGTAGAAGTTAAGGTTTGCCTTTCTGACAATAATTCCTGAAAAACCGAATAGATTTTTTTTTGGAATTCATTGAGTTTTTCTCTTGCCTCAAGATTTTGCTCAGCATTGTTCTAATGTGCCGATTCATCCCTAGGTGGCACCACCTGCGGGCCAAGTCAAAATTACATTTCCAGACAGTAAGTTTTGAATTCTTTACAAATTTGGTGTGTAGATACCTTTCCGCAAGATCTGGCTTTGCAAGGTTTTTCATCCTAATTCATGTGTTAGTGGCACCACCTGGGAACCAAGTTAAAATAGTGTTTCCAGACAATCTTTCCAAATGAAGTATTTGCCTTGACTCGATGTCTCGTTTGGTATTATTTTTAATTCTGATCTGTATATAGCTGGTGCCACCTGTGGGCCAAGTTAACTATTTGGTAAAACTAAACAGATTCAGTTCTCTATTTCCAATGTTGGGGGACCTTGCCTCAAGATATCGCTCAAGATTGTTTTTCATGACATGCCAAGTAAAATTGCATTTCTGGGCAATAATTCTCAAAAAGCGGAAGAGCAGATTTGTTTTTTTCGAATTTGTTGTATGGGCACCTTCCCTGAAGTTATCGCTCGGAATTTCTTTTTGTGCCAATCCACCAAGTTAAAATTATGTTTCCAGACTTGATCCAAATTTGATAGGTGTGTACCTTCCCGCAAGTTCTTGCTTAAGGCTTGTTTTTTTGCGATTCACAAAGGCCTATACATGTAGGTGGCATCACTTGAGATCAAGTTAACATTTTGTTTCTGGACAATAACTTTTGAAACCTGAAACTGTTCAAGATTTGGTATTTGGGTACCTTGCATCAAGATCTCGCTTGATATTGTTTTTCATGTCTAGTTGGTGCCATCTGGGTGACAAGTTAAAATTATATTTTCAGACAATTACTTTTGAAAACCTGAGAGAACTCTTTCCAAGTTTGGTATGTAGGTAAATTCTCTCAAGTTACCACTGGAGAATAATTATTTTTGTTTCGATTCACCTGCAGGTGGTGCTGCCTGAGGACCATGTTGCATTTTCCTCCCAAGTTTTACGTTGTTACAATTTCCACCAATGATGAATGTTTTCTTTTCTCAACATGCAAAACGGATGTCTCCATCATCGTATTAGATAGACTGTGTCCAGTTTTTTCCATGAGTGTATCCAGTTTTTCCCATGATAGGTGATCCAATATAAGTGCTATAGCCATGTTGCATTTTTGGCAACCAAGTTTGTGCCCAAATAACACTTGAAAAACTAAGCCACGTGGCCTTGCAAAGTGAATATGACATCTTTTTTTGGTGAGAATCATAATTGGATTTTTGGTCACTACCTCACCTTATCAACATCTCGATGAAGATTGGACTGATTTGAATAGGGAGTTGATTGCCATTGATGAGAGGAATGTTGGATTTGCTTTTCACAGACACTGGCAATACTTCTGTATTTGTCTTAGCTTTCTGTCTTGCTTAATTTTGTTTTACATTTTATTGGCCTCTTTTTTGTCTTCCAGGCAAATAGTGTCAACATAACGCATGGTCAAATGAACAGAAGAAATTCCTGATGGTGGAATCCCATGATGCTATTCGAAAATGTTCGTCGAGTGGATATGGAAAGCACGTCTGTGAAGATGCCAAGAGAAAATCAGGGTCATTGCTGAAAGATTGAACATGAGTGCAAAAGCATTAGAATGAGAATCATGTTTCATTATCTAGACAGGTAGATTGAATATACTACTATGTTTTTGTCTTGGGTGAAGTGCAGAGTGATAGGTTACCCGCTATGAACCATTCCTGCAAATGTCCCATCTTCATGCACAAGCTGGTTTCTCTGTTCACACTTTGAAGTAGCCTTGACAGATTGGACTGGTCGGTATTTGTAATCTAAGGTGTAAATTTGATCCAGAATGAGCCAATCAGAACCTGTGTGCAGTACGACATCTTTCCTCTGTCAATTTTCAATTCAATTTCAATTCACCCCAGACCACCCATCAGTGGTATGGAGGGGGGGACGTAAATTACAAACAATATATAGAGATGACAGAAACAGTGTACAAATTTGTAACAAAATGTTATGTAGACAAGTTTTCACAGGAGACGAAATATTAAAGATAATACATTGTTTGCATATAGATATATGTTCCTTCCACAGTACTGTGTATCAAACAAGGGACAAACTAGAGTGGCTTCCCTTTGTACTGAATGAACATGAAGAGTTATGTAAAATATTTATGATGATAACTTTGTTATTTTAACTAATTTAGGTACAGAGTTAGTTTTACACAAATCTATGAACTTTTCAATATTTGGGTAAGTATAATAATATTTGTTCAAGTATTTTCCATGGATATTATTTCAACAACCAATTGCTGTACGTAATTTATGGTTAGCCATTCTGAATTTAGCATATGCAATTCTGGGTTTAGGCTCCAAAATTGTAACATAATAAGCTTAGCTTTTCCAGATTTTGAATAATAAATGCATTTTGAGGAATTGGAGAAGTTTTCTGGCCAAATCTGTCGGTACTTGTCAATTAAGTTTATTTTTAACTTCACTTTTATTGAATGTAAATTTTCGCATTCTGATCTAACCAAATATAATTCATACCAATCTCATCGAAAACAGATTTGACAAAAATTATACATTTATGTTGGTATATATCATTTTCTAGATGTGATAACATTAATCTGTAAAGAATGTATGGTAATTTTGTTTTTTAGGCCCGATGGGCTAATGTCATGGCCTGATTGTCCGTCGTCCATCGTCCGTCGTGTGTCGTCCGTCGTGTGTAAACATCTTCTTCTCTGAAACCGCTTGACCGATTAAGCTGAAATTTGGCATGCATGTTCCCCCCAATGAGTACACCAGAATTTGTTCATGCGGTGTCGATATGATTTCAAATATGGCTGCCATGGTGGCCATCTTGGATTTCCCCATGAAACTTTGTTATCGCGATTTCTCAGGAAGTACTTCATGGATCCTCCTCAAATTTGGTACACAGGTTCCCCTTTGAGTCTAGTTGGGCTAGATACCTTTTGTGGTCCGATTCAAAAATCCAATATGGCCAGCAGGTGGCCATCTTGGATTTTCCCATGAAACATTGTTATGGCGATTTCTCAGGAACTGCTACATGGATCTTTCTCAAATTTGGTACACAGGTTCTCCTTATGGTCTACTTGTACATGATACCTTTTTGGTACAATACAAAAATCCAATATGGCCACTAGGTGGCCATCTTGGATTTCCCCATGAAATTTTATGGCAATTCCTCAGGAACCATGCACTGCGTTGATCTATCTCAAATTTGGTACACAGGTTCCCCTTTGGGTCTAGTTGTGCAAGATGCCTTTTGTGGTCTGATTTAAAAATCCAATATGGCCACCAGGCGGCCATCTTGAATTTCCCCATGAAACATTGTTATCGCGATTTCTCAGAAAGTACTGCATGGATCTTTCTCAAATATGGTACACAGGTTCCCCTTGGGGTCTAGCTGTGCAAGATAGCTTTTCTGCTCTGATTCGAAAATCCAGTATGGCCATCAGGCAGCCATCTTGGATTTCCCTATGAAACTTTATCGTGATTTCTCTGGAAGTACGTACTGCATTGATCTTTCTCAAACTTGGTACACGGGTTTCCCGTTGGGGTCTAGTTGTGCAAGATAACTTTTGTGGTTTGATTCGAAAGTCCAATATGGCCACCAGGCAGCCATCTTGGATTGTCCCTTGAAACTTTATCACGATTTCTCAGGAATTACTGATTTGATCTTTCTCAAATTTGATACACAAGTTTCCCTTGGAGTCTTGTTGTCCAAGATACCTTTTGTGATCCGATTCAAAAATCCAATATGGCCAGCAGGTGGCCATCTTGGATTTTCCCATGAAACATTGTTATGGCGATTTCTCAGGAACGGCTACATGGATCTTTCTCCTTATGGTCTACTTGTACATGATACCTTTTCGGTCCAATACAAAATGCCCCATGAAATTTTATCGCAATTCCTCAGGAACCACTGCATTGATCTTTCTCAAATTTGGTACACAGGTTCCCCTTGTGCTTGTGGGTCTAGTTGTGCAAGATGCCTTTTGTGGTATGATTTAAAAATCCAATATGGCCACCAGGCAACCATCTTGGATTTCTCTATGAAACCTTGTTATCGTGATTTCTCAGGAACTACTGCATGGATCTTTCTCAAATTTGTTACACAGGTTCCCTTTCGGATCTAGTTGTGCAAGATACCTTTTCTGGTCCGATTCGAAAATCCAAAGGCAATATGGCCATCAGGCAGCCATCTTGAATTTCCCCATGAAACCCTGTTACGCGATTTCTCAGGAACTACTGCATGGATCTTTCTCAAATATGGTACACAGGTTCCCTCTTGGGGCCTAGCTGTGCAAGATAGCTTTTCTGCTCTGATTCGAAAATCCAATATGGCCATCAGGCAGCCATCTTGGATTTCCCTATGAAACTTTATCGTGATTTGTCTGGAAGTACGTACTGCATTGATCTTTCTCAAGTTTGGTACACAGGTTCCCCGTTGGGGTCTAGTTGTGCAAGATAACTTTTGTGATTTGATTCGAAAGTCCAATATGGCCATCAGGCAGCCATCTTGGATTGTCCCTTGAAACTTTATCACGATTTCTCAGGAACTTACTGCTTTGATCTTTCTGAAATTTGATACACAAGTTTCCCTTGGAGTCTTGTTGTCCAAGATACCTTTTCTGATTCGATTCGAAAATCCAATGTGGCCACCAGGCGGCCATCTTGAATTTTCCTATGAAATTTTGTTATCGTGAATTCTCAGGAAATTACTGTATGGATCTTTGTCAAATTGGGTCCGGTTGTGCAAGATACCTTTTTTGGTCCATATCGAAAATCCGATATGGTCGCATCTTGGATTTCCCGAAACTTTGCTATGAAATCTGATGAAATTACTGCATGGGTCACTTAGTGTTCAGGAGAGGGGACAACACAAGTTAGACACTCATCTATTGCAGTTCTTTAGTAAAAAATTCTTACAGCTACTTTTGCCAGTTACAGCCAGATGAGCTACAGTGCCGTGGCACTATCTTTTATTGCCTAAAATTATTCGACCTCATAAGCCAATTACGCGTTTTTAAATCAAAATACTCATGGGGTATCATCCAAGCTCACATAGACCATATATAGTGGTGTACTACTCTAAACACAATATCTTTCTCAAAAGATTAAGATGAAATTTCTCAACTAAATTGGTGTTCATTACACCCTGGATCTCGCATTCATATAATAAAATTGGTAATATCATTTATCAAATAAAAGAAGTTGAAGATAATTGGGATGGTAAACTTTCTTGATTTTGCAATAGAGTAAGAATAAAGCTCGTCCTGCATTATCGATAGCTGATTTCATCGAGTTTGTAAGACTTCTCGATTGTGTAAATGTAAATATTAGATATTTGTAGTGGTCAATGTTGACAATACCCATATAAAATTTATCAGAATATTGTTTGAACATATTCTTATTATACTGAATCTCTTTCATTGCATGCAACTGTGTCAGCTACATGTGGAAGGACTAAAATTTTAACATAGGAGTACAGGTCATCATTGAATTCTCTAATTTTAACACACCAGAACAATTGCTTTGTAAAAGATAATCCAATATTACAGAGAAAATAATCAGATTTTTCACTGTTGTATAATATGCATGACTTAATACTAGAATACATATTAAAGAGAGCATTAAATATTTTACCTTGGATATTATATTGCAACATTTTTTTTCCAGATGCCACATACATCGCCACACACTATCAAATGCTTTCGTAAAATCAACAAAAGTGCAGAAGAGTTTCTTTTTCTTTGCTTTCAAAAGCTCACCAAGAGCATATAAAACAAAAATATTACCAGCCGCCGAGTACCCTTTACGAAATCCTGCCTGATTTTCCTTAAGTATGCCTGTAGATTCTGCAGAATCATTTAATCTGTTATTTAAAATTGATGTAAACAGTTTTTAGTTATGTCGGTAGCTCTGTCGTTATTCTTAATATGACAGTAGGTATAGCCAGACACAAACATGAAGGACAGCCAATCAGCCATCTCATATGACACATTTTGAAATTCAGATGGATTTGAGGTCAATGACATTTCGTCTCCATTCAAAAATTCTTCTGAACAGAAGCAGTAGGCTGATATACCAAGACTTGTTTGAATGGAGAAGTCTGCTTCTGTATGAAGATGGCAGATGTCTGAGTAGTCAAATTTTGTTTCTTCCTATGCTATTGAATTCAGCAAAATCCTCTTATGGTGCGCGCAGATATATACATGTATATTCACATAATTGGTAGTAAAAATAAATAAATTGTCATCTATCTAACTTGCATAATACTAGACCAAACCTGTCACACTGTTTAAACAAAATTGACTGGATCTTCAAATGGCAAATTAATTTTAAGACATGGAACAATAGATAAATTAATGCGCCTGAAACTTCGAAGCATTGGTTGAGAAGGAATCAAACTTATTGAGCCAGAACGTTTTTTTTAAAGTCCATTTTACAGAGTGGGATCGCCCTAACCTATTTACAAGATGTTAAACCATGATCCTCTCTTCCGTTTTTGCCTTTTTTTTTGCCCGTGACATGTTCGGTGATACAAATTCAACTGTAACAGTTACATAATTGTATGTATTCTTTGTTCCATGAGGCCAATGTCACTTAATTAGCATGACCTTGAAATTTTAAGTACATATGCCAGATGGGGTAATTATTAATATGATTAAATTACAAACCAATTGTATACAAATATGAAGAAAACGAGTCAGTTTTACTCATGAAAACGTAAATCTCTCATCAGACATGTCAGATTGTTTGCCCTAAAAATATAGATGAGGGCTGGTCATGCTAAACACTTAATTAAGTGACAAAGACCTAATTTTCCCACTTTAGGTACATATTCTAACATGTACATGGGACATGATTTACATGATTACCAGGTAAATTTACATTTACGTGGTACCAGTACTTGTATTGAATTGAAACCTCAAAGGAAAATCTATGAGGGAGAGATATTTCCATGATGTTGTTGCCATATTTTTTCTGAAGATTTTAAATTCATCATAAATTTTCCCAGTCACTGCTGAGATATTGTACTTCAAAGAATTTGGAGTCTAATACAAAGTTGCAAATGAGCTTTGATAATGTCACGCATTGACCTAGACATAATTAGATAGCCAAATGTTGCTATATTTTCTTTTCTGATATACACCCAGAAATGTTTCGATCAAATCATGACCAGGCGATGTAGATTCGGGCCATACACAACTCAAAAGCATTTACTAAAAAAACGAGCCAGTCCCATGCTATGAAGATCTCACTGTGAAACATATTCTTATCTGTATCTAAATGGCATAGATTTTAGAATTGTAAGGGATGCTTTTTATCAAGCGACTACTTCGGAAGGTCTTTTCAGTAGGGTGAGGGACTGGATTGCATCTTGGGTTACTTGAGAGAAATCAGTTTGTTGGAAAAGTTGTAATGTGTGTATGTCTCAATGCGTTAGATTACTAAGTTATTGGCCTGAGCACTCAGAATTTTGTTTGGTCGTCGCTATATTGCTGAAATATTGCTGAACGCGACACTATAAACCTTAACTCTCCCTCTCCTTACGAGATTCTGATTCTTCTGCATTTCGTTAACATTGTGTTTACAAGATATTGGGTATCATTTTCATCACTTGGTTACCAATAGTTTCAAAGTGGTTTATCTCCGTAAACTCCAATGGTTAAAGTGATCGTTAGCATAGTATAGGATGTTGTGACTGAATATTCGGTAATTTTGATTTCATAATCCTCAAAAATTTCAAAATAAAGCCCTCAGTACCTGGTTGCTATGGTAACTGTATTTCAAAGATATTGGATTAAAAAAAACGGTGTCGTATAGTTTGCATAATGCTATAAGTAATCAATAGTATAAATTTGAAACAGATTAATCATCTAGATCTTTGAATATAATTATAGTCTAAATTAGCTCATTATCAAAAGTTTGCTTGATGAAATAACAAATTTCATTTGCATAAATTTCCACAAAATTCAGATTTTTTCTTGAAACCCCAATATCACGGCAACCATTTGGAGTGATTACATGCGATAAATGGCATCTTACGGAGATTTGCAAGTACTTTCTTTTCCGATAACTTACACCTGATCATTTGGGTTCCCCTTTAAAATTTTGTATCATGCAGCAGAGTTCTGACTCATGAAAAGTTATGAAATAATGATCCAGCCCTGATGTGTATTCCATGTCACGAGAAACTCACAATGAAACATAATTTGATTGGCTGTATAGATTTTGACATTGTAATTGAGTATTTTTTTATTGAGCAGCTACTTCAGAAGATCTTTTAGCTGGATAAAGAAAGGTTCAATTTCAGGTTATTTGAGAGAAATTGGTTTGTTTCATAAATTTTAATGTATATGCAGTTTCAATGTATTGTAGTGGTCACCTGACTTGTCTTGCTGACATATTCAGATAAGAATTTTTATAAATGTTTGCTATGTAGCTGAGATATTGCTGAACGTGACCATAACACATAATTCTCTCTCTTTCATGCTAGATTTCTTATTACCTGATGATCGATAAATCAAAGAACCCCCAAATAGAACAAGATGAGTTGCTTATTGAGCACATTGGACCAATGTAAGATAAATTGAAGAGATACTAAGGAAAATCATTGATGCTTAAGTCATCTCCAGTTAAGGCCAGTAAACTTTTGAAGGATCCTATTGTGCAGTCAGACCTTGAGAGATATGAAAATTATATCGAACATGAGTTGACACTGTTCTACGATTTCTCTTTTGTGTAATAAGCGTTGAAATATAATCTTTCACAGGACACTAGAATTCTGTGTATTGTATGTTAGAATTTGGGCATAAAGATTTGGTATAAAGTGAGGGGTACACTTTTAATTAGCTGGAACTTCCCGTGAGGCAACTTTTGGACCATAATGTGTTATCTACAGCATTTGGAATTTATCGCGAATGGCATGATGTAGGCATATGAATTTCCACTATTGAAAATAATGATGGAATGATATTCTAGTAATTCTGTTTATTCCAATAACATGATTGGGGATAATTATAACACTATTGAATATAAGAACGTGATGATACCTAGGCTGATTGCATCGAATTCTGTTCATTTTAAAACTCGAAGTGCTAAATCTGATAGTACATGCATTGTGTAAGTTGTCACTGTTAAAAGCAGGCCCGAGTTAAGGTGCCGATTGTATCATATATAATTTCTTTTGATTCTTAAACTCCCCTGAAATTTAATGCAAGAATATTCAGCTTGCTGAAGATTTTTTTGTGAACTCCGGCCTATTGTAATGAGGATTTGTACAGGTTGGTGCAAAATTCAACTGTACGTATTGGTGTCGGCGACATACATCACTTTTACTAATATATACTTTTAGTTGACATGATTGAGAAACTCATTCATAAATGATGGAAATCTTTATGTTCCACCAGTACACTGTGTTCATATATTACTAACCTTGGTTGTTAGGGCTTGAATATGGTTGATTATTACAATAAAGCATAATTTCTGTAAGCTCGGCTTCGACTTCTCTCATTTCTTGTACATCCGGACCAGATATCTGTTTTCATCTGCGTGACAATCATGAGGTAGCAGTAAATTTGCACGTCTGATGGCTCACAAATATGTCCTGATATAACATTTCTTGGATTCCAAACTTAACTGAAAAGCAGTTCCAACTTTTCTCCTGCCTTCATACTCTCCAAGTTTGAAGTATTGGTTCAGTAGTTATCGAGTTACTGATCGGACAAGAAATGAGTAACGATCTAACTTCTGACAATGCAAGATAGCGGATGGCAGCCATCTTGGAATACACAGAATAGTATTCCTAACCGTACTAAATAGTATTCCTAACCGTACTCTCACCGATGTCTAGTTACTCTCCAAGTTTGAAGACTGTCAGTTCAATCATTCTCAAGTTCTTGCCTGGACAAGATCTGAGCGCCTTAATTTCAAGATGGCTGACCATGTCCTTCTTGGATCACGCAGTTTACTGAAAAGCAATCCCAACCATCCTCTCACTGATGTCGAGCCACTAACCCAGTTTGAAGTCGATCGTTGTAATAGTTATTGAGCTGTTGGTCCGAAAAGAAGTGTGTAAATGATGGCTGACAGCTGCCATTTTGGATTATGCAGATACCAAAAGCAATCCCAACTTTCCTTTCACGGACGTCATGCCGCCCTCTCCAAATCTGAAGTCGATTCATTGCAGAGCTATTGTCCAGACAAGATGCAACTGCTGAAACTGATGCAAGGTGGCAATATTGGATCATGCATGTCCATGAAACACAATCCCAACTGTCCCCTCACCAGTGTAATGGCATCTTCCAAGTTTGAAGTAGATCAGTTGAATCGTACTCTAGTTATTAATTGGACAAAATTGCACTGCTTGAAATCCAATAAAATCCAACATGTGACCATGTTGGACTGCGCATGTGGTTGGAAAACCATGTCAGTCGTCATCTGGGCAATGTCCAGGCACTCCCCAGGTTAAATGTAGTGGATCAATTGCATCGTACTCCAGTTATTGTCCGGACAAGATCCATCTTGAAATCCAATATGGCTGATGGCGGCCAATGCACACACTGCTGAAAAACTATCTCCATCTCCTACCAATGTCGAGGCACATCCCAAGTTTGAAGGTATAGTTAAATACTTAAATTATTCTGGAGTTATTGTCCGGACAAGTGAATCTAACGAAATCGCGGGCAACAGTGTTTCTAAGCCCCCCCCCCCTCCCCATCTCAGTCTTACTGAAGTAGCTGGGGACAATTCCAGGCAGACGCATGCATCCACATTTACATGGCATATATATAGTTAAAAGCGACGTTAAATAATATTCACTCACTCACTCACTACATGGCATTGTCCGCTTTAGTTCCTATGCTTAATCTCAAAACCAAGTAGATCACTTTTCTTTGAATAATATAGCATGTCCCGGGAAGTCGCATTGTTGGCGTCTCTGTCTGGATGTCAACGTGCAGTAGTAGATAAAGTTGATCTCCCCTGTAATTGGGTTGCTATCGAGTCGGGTATCCAGTGGAAGCACTCGAAGATGGCTATCATTTGCAGTGGACCTTGTGAGCATCTTTCTTCTCACTTGTTTTTTCATGCACAAGTTTTGGTATTACAGTACCTGCAGTGACGTCAGTTTGGCCAAATCTGGTCATGCTGGGTTCAAATTAAACCCCTCACCAAGGACAGTCCATGAGAAACATCCGCTTCTGACGTGATCATCCGGGAATTGATCATTTCTGCACTAACACTGTACGATTGTAGCGTATGGGTGTTTGTGGTCGATTTTATCATAATGGTTGCGTCGGTGATAGCATAGAGGCAGGTGCTGTCATTATTACAGTTTTCATTGGATCACGTGATGTTTCAAACACCCATGGTCCATGTGTTCAAGCTCCAGTGATCTGGTGAACAAGTCGAAAAATAGGAATTTCCATGCGCCACACAAACTAGCAATACTACTTATGTCATGGGCTACTGATGCTTTTATAATCCCACTGGTTGATGGCTGAGCATAACTTTCTGATGCCGTTAACGGCATAAGATAATTTGAGATTGGGCTTAAAAGCAAAGTATAATTCTCCACCGGCGTAATAGGCGGCTGAACACATAAGTGAGACTTCGAGAGAGTTACAATGATTGTTTTTCACACTCTTTATTATCCCTGTCACATCATACCCCAGCTGAAGGAGCTGCTTTGTGTATATTTAGAAGTCCTAACATCTAAGCTATTTCGAAACAATATGTGACATCATTGTGACAAATTTGCCATTCCGGGACACCTAAAGTCAACATGTCCTTTAACAGCTGTTTTCGCAGTTTTGTGGCTTTTTACCTGTGCCTTTTTCGGTGGTAACTCCATATTCTCTTCCGAGTTATGCCTGGTTTTCTCGATGGATCTGCCTCTGCCAGCAATCGTGCTCCGTTTCAAGTGTGACAAGGTGTAGCGTTCATAAAGAGGCAAGTCCGTTTCCTAAAATGGGGGACTAAGTGGAGATACGTCGCCAGTTAGTTTTCTGCGCCATTGTCCACTTCTTGGATAGCCGGGCGTGCGTATTAGGAGCTGCAGTCACAATGTCGTCCCATAATGAGCATTTCCCTTCTTCTTCGTCTTCATCCATGCTCCAGCTTTCCAGGGATAATCTGCAGATAATCTCTTTGTCTGACTATCAATGGATAGTGCTTCAACCTCATTGGGCTTATCTGCGCTGGATGGATATCCTTCTAATGCCTTGTGTACTCTTCCCCCACTCTAAACAACTATGATCGACACTGATGTGAGTTGACTGGCAAGAAAGAGCTTTGTTCATCTGTCTAACAGGGCTGCTTTTATGGGCGAGAGTACAAGGGATGGTGTCATTGTCGCTCCTCAGTTTATGGGTGATCGTACAATGGACGTTTCCATGACGCCGCCGTCAAGAAAAGCAATACCAGGCAATTTGGTATGGAGTATATAGCCCTCACATTTTCGCGAGAAAGAATAATTTAGCCGTTAGCTGCTCTTATCATCGGAGCTATACCGACCCATGGGTAAAAACCTCCGTGATTCGACCCAGTGAAGGCGTATATCCATTCTCCAGCGGTGGTACAATGTGCGCAACTGGCTTTATAATACAGAAATGACAGTTTGGTATGGAATATAACCCCCACTAAGTAATTTATTTTTGTGGAAATAATTTTCGAGAGAAATAATAATTTAGCCGTCAGCAGGAATCTAAATCACGACCTCTCTAATCCGTAGCGTTGCGCTTACCAACTGAGCTATGCCGGCCAAAAGATAATAGGCCTACCCCCGAGAATCGTTCCCACGAAGGCCAATCCTTCATCTCTCTGTCGCAATGGTTTTATACTACAGTAATGGCAATTTGTTATTAGTCCAAGAGCTAGGGCACTTTTAGTTGTACGTCGGAGGCCAAAAGTTTTGTGCTGACAACGCGCGTCTTGGTTGCCAAAGCTGCTGCATACTGGATGGAAAACGCGATTTGTCGATTTTTTGACCAAATTTTCAACGAAATTATTAAAACGAATGTATAATTATCAAATATTTAGCTGTGCCTCCATATTCGACCACAAATTGAAGGTGCTGAACTATACACTTGAGAAAAAGCCATATGTAATTGATTACCTTGGTCTGAAATGATTATTTCGTCCAAAATGAAGTTAAAATTGACCAAATCAATCAAACATATAGCTGGAATTTTCATGCTGATATCTTTATTCCAACGAGTAGGTTATTTACCTGCATCCAGAAAACTGACGAGAGCCATTGTGCATTCAGCAATACTAAATATGACCATGGACACCCCACCATCGTGGCAAAATTTGCTCTGAATTTACCCTACCCCCCTATTTCCGTTTGCAGAGACCACGATTTGGCCCCACTATATTTGGCTCATCTTTGCGAATTGAGAGTTGGGTTGTTGAAAAACAACCCTATTTGGGTCATGCTGTATCAAACAATGCAATATATATCTCACTGACCGTCATACTGACGTCACTTTAACATCATGGACTCCAAACGTCATTTACTTTTTCCGTACTGATATATTTAACTCCTGCTACTATCTCTGTTGAAACGTGATAATTGGATACCCTTTGTGGTAGAAAAAAGAGCAAAGATTCTACGCAAAAAGAAAAGTGTAAGCTTTAATACAGACAATAAAATATGTATATCAGTGATTTATAAAGTCAATAAATATACCATATTGGCCCAATTATTAGCTTTACATCATATTTTGGCTTCTTAGTGCAGGGGCATAATTCTTTGATTTTTTTGTTTGTTTGTAAATTATTGGCAACATACAGTTCCTTATAGATTGATCCTTCCCGATCAAGAAAATTGTTGGTGCCAGGTTTGCTTTCCTGGGTTTGACGTAGTTTTGTATAACCCTTTCTGTCCACCTTTGATGGAGGGTATGGAAATTTAGCACTCTTTTGAACTTTCCGCGGTATCACCGAAATGACTAAAAATCCAAGACTTGTCAGTGTTTTAGGATATTATATTGGGACGATTTTGCACCCATTTCCGAAATTCTATTGATTAAGCGCTCATGTGGGAGCATCCGAAAATCGCGCTTTTTCAGTGTTCATCTGAAAGGCGTTATTCTCAGTTCAGTGTGCAGAGTTTTCAACTGTTGAACACCAAGGGATCTCACATCAAAGTCTATAGCCTTACGCATATTTTTAATATATTTGCATAATTTTCAGCTTAAAATATTATGCTTTAATTCAAATGGCCGACAAGTGGGGTAATTTGAAAATCACACCTGTTCATGTTTTTCGTATAGTTCGAGTCATACATGTAATTAACTCAAGGGATTCTAAGCCCAATGCGCAAATTTGTCAAAACTGAGGGGTCTTTAAGCATAGCTTGGCATCTTATTCCCATTTTGAATCTATTTATATATCCCCAAGTTCAAGATTTGATGGTCAAAAATCGAGTCATCTGAAAATCATACTTTTTCATGTTGCTCCTATAAGTCAAGGCATTATTCTGGAGTCGTTGTGAAAAGTTATACCAAAACTGAGAGATATGTATAAGTATAGCCTAGCATCTTACGCCCATTTTGAGTCTATTTGCTTTTCTTCAAGATTAAGATCATTCGGAACTCCCGAGCGGAAATCTACGAAGGGGACCGATTCTCTCAAACCGGAGATCCGGAGAAGTTGCGAATGGATTAAGATATGCCGGAAAAATTCAATATGGCGGTCCTATGGGGTCATCTGAAAATCATACTTTCTTTATCGTGCTCTTTTTGCCAAAGGCATTCTTCTTAGCTTCTTAGCTCACAGCGCAAGTTTATCAAATGTGAAAGATATCTTAGAATTACAACACATATAAGGGGAGAATAACCTGACAGCTTACACCCATTTTGAATCTATTTACATATCTTTGAATCAAGATTTGACGTAAAATTAAAAATGGCGGCCATGTTGGGTCATCCGAAAATCTTATTTTTTTCATGTTACTCGTTTTGTTCAAGGCATTATGCTCAGCTCACTGTTCAATTGTTCAAAACCGATATATATATCTAAGCATAGCCTAACATCTTACGCTCATTTTGAATCTATTTTCTTTTCGTCAAGATCAAGACATGATGAACAAATGCAAAATGACTGTCATATTTGTTCCTCTGAAAGTCATACTTTTCATCTTCCTGGTATACATGTAGTTCAAGATACTAGTCTCAGATCATTGCGCTAATATATCAGAACAGATGGATATATAAGCATAACCTAGCATCTTACGCCCATTTTGAATCTATTGTGTATCCCTAAGTTCAAGACTTGATAGTCAAATTCAAAATGGCGGCCATATGGGGGTCATCTAAAAATCATATTTTTCATGACTCGCTTAGTTCAAGGCATTGTTCTCGGGTCATTGTCTAAATTTATCAAAATCGAGATATATCTATGCATAGCCGAACTCCTTATGCCCATTTTGAAATTATTTGCATATCCCCAAAATAGAAATATAATGGTCGAATTCGAAATGACAGCCATGTCGACCACAAGACCTGCCTGGTTATGGAAATTAAAATTTTACTCATGATGAGCGGAGGGGTTAGAGGTACGTGTCTATAGGTTTGAAGAGGGGGCGCTTTTAAGCTGTCTGATAAAAGCTTTCTGTTTTCCTTGCGGCTGAGTTCTGCTCATTGTTTCTGCAACAAACTTAACATAGGACAGCATTACTATTTGTTTTCTGTTAAGTACATCAGTCTGTTACATTGTAAATAGTTGATAAGCCGGTATAATTGCAACAGAGAGAATTAAGGTTTAACGTCGCGTTCAGCATATTAGCACAGCTAAGTCGCGCAGGATATAGAGAAGGTATGCAAGGTAGGGTATCAGTCTGAATAAAAAAAATGTAAAAATAAATGAAAAATTCCGATAAAATAATGTTGAATGACTATCGAAATTCATGATGTCACCGTGACGTCAGTATGATGGCCACTGAAACACAAGTTGCATCGTTTGATATATAATGGTCCAAATACAGGTTGTTGAAGTTTCAGCTCTCTATTCGCGAAGATGAGCCAGATTCTGGAGCCAAGTCATCTCTCTTCCGGAAAAATTCACATTCAGCATATTTTGCTGAAAAGGGGGTATGGGTAACTTGTATGGCGTATTTTGCCACAATAATCGGGTGATATGGTCATATTTGGTATTGCTGAATGCCTATAGTGGCGGTCGTCAGTTTTCTGGATGCATGAAAATAAACTACCAGTTCAAATACAGATATCAGCGAGATAATTCTAGCGATATGTTTTATGGATTTGAGCAATTTTAACATCATTTTGGACGAAATAATCGCGTGAGACCATTTAATCAATTACATACGGCTTTTTGTCTTGTGTAAGATTGGACCAGTTCAGCGCCTTCAATTTGGAGCCAAATATGGACGCGCAGTTAAATATTTAGTAATTATACATTCGTTTTCTCAATTTCCTTGATAATTTGGTTTAAAAAAATCGACAAATCGCGTTTTTCATCCAGTATGCAGCAGCTTTGACGACCAAGACGAGCGTTTTCAGACTCCGCACGAAATTCTGGTCAAAAAAACATGCTCAAACCTTTTGGCCTCCGACGTACAATTAAAAGTGCCCTAGCTCTTGGATTATATGGAATATAGCCCCTCAAAGCATTTTTTGTACCGTTATATGCTAATAATTCGAGTATAGCCCCTACGAAGTAGTTTGTATATATGGCAGAACAAACAACATTTATTTGGTCACATTCCGCAGCCCTGAATGTGCCCTATTTGCCCTTTGCACATAATTGAGAGAACAAACAAGACCCTTCTGCTGATCAACTACTGGTTCGTATAATTTCGTATAATCTTTTAAACCATGAGGATATATTAAACTGGTGTTAGTTGACAGAATGTTATACTTATGTACTATATTTTCCCACTAAAGAAAGTGTCATTGTGCTAAGAATAATGCATAATTTAGTGAATATTACATGAAAGTATGCCAGCTATCACCACTTCAAAATATTCTCCAGGGTTCAAGGATCGGGCAAAGTGAAATTATGCGTACCAGTAACTGTTTAGCTGAAGTTACGAGTCAATGCACAGAGGCCCTTCCTTGTTTCCTTAATAATGTACAAGTCGGCCGTTGTATGCATCTTATACGCATTCATTCTCAGTATTGTCAGCCACATTCATCTGCTTTAATGCCTACAATTAGTCCAATAAATCTTAGGCTGCATTGTTTTTCTTTGAAATATATAGCATGTTTTGGACAGTCAAATAATTATGCCTCCGAAAGTCACACTTGAGTTATGTCTCAAAATGTCACACGGCTTGGGTCCCCATTTTGTCACACATGACTTCTGTCTCTGAATGTCACACAACATGGACCTAGAAAAGTCACACATGTCACGGAAAGTCACACATCTGGTGGCTCACGGATTCCGGTGAAATATCATTATCCATTTTACCTATTTCGTTGTAGATACACAATAGCAAAACGGTGTGGGGATGTAACTTAGAAGGCACAGCACTTATGTCATGTGCTCGGATTGCTTGAAAAGGTCCATGGTTTCGATGTCCCCAATTCCGGTAAAATGTATCGGACCTCATATTACGGCTTATGCGTGTATTGGTGCGTGTGCGAAAGGTGTCAAGTGGGGACAGTTGCATGGATACACACCTTTCAACCGGGGACACCTCGGCAACCGGGGACGTCCCCGGTTGACCAAAGGTCCAAAATCGCTTTCTCTGTTCATTTTATAGCACTCTCTAGTGAAAAAAGGTGAAAAAAGCTTATCTTTCCAATAGTCCCCGATTTCACTGTGTGAAAATAGATACGGAGGGTGTGTTCGTGTGTGGCGTGTCGATTGGACAAAATTGCGGCCATACACTTGTGTCCCCGTTGGCTAATTGGTGGACGGACAACATCGTTCACTGCGCATTTGCAGTTAGTTAGCACATTTTGAACTAAACATCGAGGTGAGGAAAGTTGAATCTCCGTTTAATTCGTCTATTTCCGCAACACAAGCGCAGGGAAGGGTGAGAATATAAGCTAGTAGTAGTAGTACTAGGGGGAAAAGTCTGATATAATTTGCTGAGGAAATTGTCAGTACGACGTCGGGGCATTATTATTATAGTGGTCGATTATGTTGTCAAGTGACCAGTTTTCGACACCGTGATCTGATTCTTGTATAATTTACTACAGTTTAACAACTATGTCCCGCCACCAATCCCTACTATATCCACGGGGTAATGTACGATGCATAGTCACAGATAACCTGTCTTCTTTCATTTTCATCAAGCATGGCAACTTTGTACCCCCAGTTTGACCCCCACCGTCCCCCCACCCCACCCCAGACTGACTACTGTCTGTCTAGACGGAGAAACCATCGGTGTTGTTGTTGTTGGTTGTAAGCCTGAACACCGATGGAGTTCGTGCTTATCTGGATTGAGGCAGCGATGAGGCAGTGCCATACCAAAAGTTTGTGGGGCCTACAGAAAAAAAAACTAATGGATGAATCAACTTTATTTTTACCTCGATTCTTCCTTGCCAGTGGCAATTGGGAAAATGATAATGTTTTTATACGCCCGTCGTTAGACGAGGTCGTATAATGTGATCGCGTGTTCTGTTCGTCTGTCTATCCGTCCGTTAACTTTTGTTGTTCGTGCAATACATGTATCTCTAGTTCTAGGTTACGGATTGGAACTAACTTTGGGTACAGTTACCCATTGGGCAAAGAAGAACCCTATTCATTTTGAGGTCAAAAGGTCAAAGGTCATGAAATTGAAGGTATTCTTCAAACTCATGGCAAACAAGAAGCCTATTGATTTTGCTGTCTGTCTGTTCGTCCTCCTTTGTGTCAGTTAACTTTTGTTGTCTGTGCAATATCTTGGGTTCTAGGTTATAGATTGGTATCAAACTTTGGGTACAGGTTACCCATGGGGCAAAGAAGAACCCTATTCATTTGGATGTCAAAAGGTCAAGGTCACTGACCAAAAAATGGAAAAATCCTTGAAAATTGTTGTGTCCATGCTATAGTTCAGTAATTCAGATTGTGATGAAATTTAAGATATTCCTCAAACTCATGATGAACAAGAAGCCTATTGATTTTGCTGTCTGTCTGTTCGTCTTTTTCTCTAACAGTTAACTGTTGTCTGTGCAATATCTAGCGTTCCAGGTCATGGATTGGTACCAACATTTGGGTACATGTTCCCCATGGGGCAAAGAAGAACAATATTCATCTGGTGGTCAAAAGGTCAAGGTCAGTGTGACCAAAAAAGTGGGAAATCCTTGAAAATTTTTGTGTCCATGCAATAACTCCAGTTCAGTAATTCATATTGTGATGACATTTAAGCTATCGCTCAAACTCGTGGCAAACAAGAAGCCTATTGATTTTGATGTCCGTTTGACTCCCTTTGTCATTGCAATATCTCCGGTTTGAGATTATGCATTGGTACCAAGCTTAGGGTATATGTTAATTACTGCTGGAACACGGAATAGCCCTATCGATTTTGAAGTCAAAAGGTCAAGGCCACTGTGGCTCAAAAACATGAAATTTGGATTTATCTCCTCATGTGGGAATGCTTTATATTAAATTTGGTCAGCAGTGCGGGCGTATTATGAAGCCAAACGGCTCTTGTTTTAGGTGGTTTTCAAGATTTTGAGCGTAAAATACTCCTCTCTCCCCCCTCCTCCCCCCGTTCAGCGCGGGCGAAAAGTCAAATTTACTTGCCATTTTGGTATGACTTGGTGCACTCAATCTAAATTATAGGCCCGCTTTTTAGTAAACCATTTTCTTTCGTACATTCCCTGAAATCATCTTTTCAGCGTTCTGCATACATTGGTTTCAACATGGGCAGAAGAAGAGCCGCTCCACTTTCACCAGAGGAAAGAGCCCAACCTTTTTTGGATATTGTCGATCCTGTTGGGATCGAGGAGAGTAATTTCCCAATCAAAGGTGATGTTTTTATACTCCATGTTATTTTCACTTGGCTGTAATATATTTATATTTACAGGTGTAAGATCAACATAAGAGGTGCTTTTTGCATGATTACTCACTGTGGACGTCTGTTTGACACCAAGTTAACCACTGAAGGCTTCAATGGGAATAACGACGTGTCAAACAGATGTCCATGGTGATTGGTCAAACAACAAAACCACTGATGCTTTAAACCCTATTCCATTAAGAAAAAAACTATAAATATAGCAGCTGATTTATGCTTTCTTCGGCATGCAAAAAAAAAGCGCATTTTCAAAAACTAGGCAAACTGCACTCGTTTTCAGGCAATATGTTATCGATGTCTCGCATACTATACAAAAGACAGCATTCATTCATCAATTTCTGCGAAAAGCATGTTTTTGGATTATAATTCCGAATAATCATTTGACCAGAGAATTGTGTTCTCACAGATATGACAGGGCGAGAACTGATCAGCGGTGGTTGTTTTCAAGATCAGGCAACAAACACTGCTACGACAGTCCGTCCGAATTCAGAATTCTGTCTGTTTAAACTTTTCTTGTCAATGCATACATCCTCAAATATATTTTTTGACAATTGACCTCAAGACTACTTTGTTCTTGGGTCAACGATAGTGAGGTTAGAAAAATGTCACTTGTACCAGCCCATTTTAAGTACATGTACAGTATCTATCTATTTTCACCTGTTTGTTCACAGGTTTGTACATGTAGTTCAAGCACTTGTTTACGGAAGTCTAGTCTTGCATGTGTGGTTTACATGTATAATTTGTTATTTTAATCGTTATACTATTACAGGGCGTGGTGTTATAGCTCTCGAGAAGATTAGTGTGGGAAGTTTTGTTGTGCAATATGCTGGGGAACTGCTCTCAGGCGAAGCAGGAGAAGAAAGGGAAGAACATGGCCCAAGCAGTGTTTTTCGATTCTTTTTTGTGCATGGTGGAAAGTCATATTGGTAAGCTTTAAAGAGCATAATCAATTATTGGGCCAAAAATGCTGTAAAATTAACCCATTACCACTCAGAGTTGGAATATTTACATCATGATGCAGTTCAGCCTATGAAAAGATGCTGTGAACAAAAAAAAACAGTCAAATTTCCATGGTAAGAGACGCATCTAATAACAAAAAAGGTAGTTTTACTGGTATATGTATTCATCAAAAATATATTTTTAATTCTACTTTTCCAAAAGGAGTTCTGTCAAAAATGAGCAAATGGACATTTGTACCATGTTTGCAGTGCATGTACGTTCTTTTACAGTATCGATTCTACAGATGAGCCATTGAGTGGCCCACGCTTAGGTCGTCTGGTCAATGATTCTAGGAAAAGCTTCAACACAAAAATGAAGGTCCTAGCTGTAGGTGGGAAACTTTATCTCGGATTGTTTGCTGTTCGAGACATCTATCCTAATGAGGAGATTCTGTATGATTACGGAATTAAGGACAGACCCTGGGAGTCGAAGGTACGTGTACAGTTACCAGTAACTGGTTCTTTCTCACCAAACTCTGCTCAAGCTGGTTCTACCAACAGGCCTCACAGAGTGGCATACAATTTTGCTTTAAATTGGTGAGCAATATACAAAAGCATAAATTTTAAACAAATAACATAAAAATCTTAAAAGGAGAAGGTGCACTTTAATGTGATTTTCACCTATAGAAGATGCACTGAGAATCGAAAAAATAAATAATGGTAAATATACTGGATTTCCATAATTTCGGCAAGCCAACATGCTGTGGGCAGCATATGCAGTATACATTAGGACTGGCTATATATTATTATAATGACACGTGGTTGAATTAGTGGATTTAGGCTGTTTTGTGAAACACCTGTCCTGAAAGACTCATTCAAGTTCGAATTTACATATGAAGGACCACAAGTACCAAAATTATTTTTCAACTGAAGATGTATCGTTCGATAATCTCACTACCATTTCGAAATTATTTTGGTACTCGTGGTCCTTCATATGTAATTTCTAGCTTGAATGAGTCTTTCGTTATTCATGAATCCACTTCTATCCACTAATTCAATCACGTGTCGTTATTATAATTGATAGGTAATCTTGCTGTATATATTGTTGACCATGTAGGATATGATTATCATTATAAAGCTTCTCAGTTGTTTGTTCTGATTAAATGACACTGAGGGTGTGTAAAACAGAATCTGACCATACCTCCACTCTGTGTCCCATGTTACAGCATTGTACCGAAGTTGTGTTGAATTCCCGTTAAACACCGGCTAACACCTGTGCATTCTAAAACAATGTTGTTGGTGGCTGTAACTATAGGGAGCGCATGCATATCATGCAGTCTGTAACAGTTTGCAATAATGTTCAGGGACTGGCTGTGGAAAGTGACGCTGCATTCAGAAATTGTATCGATCAATTGGAAAGACCTAGATGATTACATTTCATGAGAATTCGTAATAAATTTATCATTGATGATTGTACATGTCTGAATCAAAATAAATTCCTCGAAAGTTGGTTTCAAATTTCCAAGATAAACACCAATGGCACGAGTCCACCAATTTAGAACCTTGGCCTGTGGCCTTGGGTCCCAACTGGTGGACTCGTGCCAACGGGTGTTTATCTGAAACCACTTCCTCAGTCTTTATTTCTTAATTATATATGGCTATGACTAAATGTCTATGTGATAAAAAAGATCTGAAAACAATTATTGGTTTGGGGGCCCTCTTTGTTGAACTTTGGCCTACTTAAACAACAGGTTTCGTAAACTGTTGGTGTAACATCTTACCACCAAGCTGTATCATAGTATTGTTGCTCAGGTCAATTCTTTGTACCAATCGACTGCCAACTACTGGTGTCAACCACACTGTTTGGTTTAGAGTTTGGCAGGGAAATACAAATATAGTTTATGGTTGTGTGTCAATATGTTAACCTCTTTGCTTACTCAGATTGCCTAAACAAACAGGAAAGTACTTCAACAGAGGAATCAATACGTTTTCAGTCTACTTCTTGGATGATTGTGTTAAGTCAAAGTTGCACCTATGTCTAACTGACATGTATGCATCTTATTTCCAGAAAACAACGCTGAAGACAACAAAACGGTAAAGATAATTTAGATTTTTTTTTAATTCATATTTCCAGCATGATTATTAGTTGCACTCTCATCCTGTCATTTCTTGAAATCATCTGATATTTTTCAAGTGTAATAAACTAATATTACCATTATCTGTTCATGTTTTAGTGAAGCATCTAGAATAAGAAGCTTAACAGTTGTATACATTCTGTTATGTCTGCATTGTCATGTTCAAGAAGCAATGTTTTCTTTATTTTCAATCAAAGTGTTATTTGTCATTCAGGTTGAATGAACTGACATTTTGTGGACTTTTCAAAGTAAGTGAATTCTAGAGAGCAAATTAGACTTTTACATTTCTTAATATATCTACATTTTCTGACTTTTCTGACTTTATATAAATATAAATTAACCTTCAACATGATGTCACACAGATTGGCCTGTTGTCTGCGGGCGTAGTTCAATAACGTTTTGGTACAGTTTTGAGTTTTGTGTATTGTAGTTATTACAAAGATAATTAACTATTAAAACTTGTTCTAAAACGGTTATTGATGAATACTAACAAAACAAAACAAAGGTGTAACAAAACTCCAGCAAATGCATGATCTTCTATGGGTGATGAAAATGCCTAAAATACTTTGTTTGGCTTGCAGAAATCCTTTTCTGTGGGTAAATGTACGGGTATGTGCTGGCATCTATTAATTGCTGTTCAAAAACAGCTCTGTTGATATTTATTTCTTTGTTTCATTCCATTTCTTTATAACCCTGCTTTTCAAATAAAAGGATGGGTATATCAGTGCAGCAATATTCTATGCCATTTGGTGGGTGAAAGGGGATAACTGGAAGATTGGTAAACTATTGGCATCAGAGGCATTTGCTGTCCTTTGTACCATATGCTTTGAGAAATTGTTTTTGTTGCAAGTACACATTCATGTTCATAATAACAGTATTCAGGCTTCATAACAACTAACTTAATGACAACTGGATTTTGGCTTATTTTCCTATGTTGCAATTAATACATGTACTCATTCAATTTAATTGTTATGGTGTTGTGTCCGATCTTTTATCATCTAAATTAAGCATCACCCCTACCCCATAACCCCATATGTTGTGAAATATTAAATCATAACTCGTATGAGGCACCGATTAACCCTAACAGGACACGAGCTATTGGGGTTCTCAAAATTCTTGTTTCATTCATTTCACCCAATATCGGACTCTTTCTGTCCTATCTGGTCTCCTCAATATCTGAGTTATCTGTGTTACCGGTGTAAGCAGTACCCATTATCAAGAACCTAACCCAGTGCTGGCTGACAAAGTTGTTGGTAAGTCAACTGTTGTCACTTTAAGATGTGACTTGCAGTTCACAGAATGCTTAATATTTTCGTACCTTTATTGTGACTTTTGGCCAGTTCCTTTGTGTTCGTTGAGGTATGACAATGCACATAACAATCATCATACTAAACTTCATGTACATGTTTAGGTGCACTTGTTAACAATCATGACAATGAATGATGTTTATATTATGTGTTATACTTTCAGATATATCTGATGGTGATCCTGTCCGTTTCCTGCCAATTAAAGGTATAAACCAAATTGCCAACAGTGCATGCTCTGTTTCACAGGCTCACGTCAGTTGGTCACTGTATCCATTAGCAGGGGTTAGTCTCTAAGTGATAGGGCACACACTCTACTTGCGCCCCTGAATACACATGTACCTCACAATGTTACACACAGTTCAATAATAGGTCATCATTCCCTGTCTGCCCCACAATGCCAGAGGTACCTCACAATTTTACACACAGGCACGGGCTACTTCTGTCATGTTTTGGAGGCTTATTTTGTTCAACTTGGGCTATAAATGTAAATGTTACAACATTGTGCTTCATGGTGTATTTGCAGCCAAGTCAGATCTGAAGGATGCTGAGTCAGTGACCCCAGAAAATGAGAATGACCACAGATTGACCCCTGAAGATGTTCCATCAGACTCCAGTGTTGACACTGCAGCTGTCTCGGTCCTTGATGATGATTCGTGTGGTGAGTTACTCGGCTGGCTAAGTTTTCTAAAGTGGTATAGTTATTAATTCAAGATCAACTAATAGCTTAATTAATTAAATGTTACAACATTGTGATTCATGGTGTCTTTGCAGCCAAGTCAGATCTGAAGGAAGCCGAGTCAGTGACGCCAGAAAATGAGAATGACCACAGATTGACCCCTGAAGATGTTCCATCAGACTCCAGTGTTGACACTGCAGCTGTCTCGGTCCTTGATGATGATTCATGTGATGAGTTGATATTACTTGGCTGGCTAAGTTTTCTAAAGTGATATGGTTAATCCAAGATCAACTAATAGCTGAAATATTACTGATGGGTACATCAATTAAATGTATTTTAGTCATTTACCCTTCAATATTTACTTCTGTCATGTCTTAGAGGCTTTTTCTTGTTGAACTTGGGCTATAAATGGTGCAGCATTGTGCTTCATGGTGTATTTCAGCCAAGTCAGATCGGAAAGATGCCGAGTCAGTGGCCCCAGAAAATGAGAATGACCCTAAATTGACTCCTGAAGATGTTACGTCAGACACTCGTTTCGTCCTTCATGAGGATTCGTGTGGTGAGTTGATATTACTTGGCTGGCTAAGTTTTCTAAAGTAGTATTGTTAATTATTACTGATGGGGATATTAATTAAATATATTTTAGTCATTTACCCTTCACTGTCTACTGCTGTCATGTCTTAGAGGCTGTTGAACTTGGGCTATAAATGTTCGGCTGATCAGTATCTATGCAGGGCAATAGGAACTGAGTCGTCGCTATAGCTGAAATATCGCTGAACACGACGTTAAACCCAATTCCCTCCCTCCCTCACTGACTATGAATATAAATGTTACAACATTGTGTTTCATGGGGTACTTGCAGCTAAGTCAGTGGCTCCTACAATGGAGATTGACCACGGATTGACCTCTGAAGATGTTCCATCAGACACTGGTGTCGATGCTGCAGCTGTCTTAGTCCTTGATGATGATTCGTATGGTGAGTTGATATTACTTGGCTGGCTAAGTTTCCTAAAGTGGTATGGTTAATCCAAGATCAGCTAATATGCTGAAATATTACTGATGGGGACATCAGTTAAATAAATTAAATGTTACAACATGTGATTCATGGTGTATTTGCAGCCACGTCAGATCTGAAGGATGCCGAGTCAGTGGCCCCAGAAAATGAGAATGACCACAGATTGAACCCTGAAGATGTTCCTTCAGACTCCAGTGTTGACACTGCAGCTGTCTCGGTCCTTGATGATGATTCGTGTGGTGAGTTCATATTACTTGGCTGGCTAAGTTTTCTAAAGTGGTATGGTTAATCCAAGATCAACTAATAGCTGAAAAATTACTGATGTGGACATCAATTAAATGTATTTTAGTCATTTACCATTCAATGTTTACTTCTCTTCTGTCTTAGAGGCTTTTTCTTGTTGAACTTGCACCATTTATAGCCCATGGGGTATTTGCAGCCAAGTCAGATCGGAAGGATGCCGAGTCGGTGGCCCCAGAAAATGAGAATGACCCTAAATTGACCCCTGAAGATGTTCCATCAGACACCCGTTTCGTCCTTGATGAGGATTCGTGTGGTGAGTTGATATTACTTGGCTAGCTAAGTTTTCTAAAATAAATATTGTTAATTATTACTGATGGGGACATTAATTAAATATATCTTAGTCATTTACCCTTCACTGTCTACTTCTGTCATGTCTTGGAGGCTGTTGAACTTGGGCTATAAATGTTCAACTGATCAGTATCTATGTAGGGTAGTTGGAACTGAGTCGTCGCTATATAGCTGAGATATCGCTGAATGCGATGTTAAACCCATTTCCCTCCCTCCCTCACTGTCTACTTCTGTCATGTCTTAGAGGCTTATTTTGTTGAACTAGGACTATGCATATAAATGTTACAACATTGTATTTCATGGGGTATTTGCAGCTAAGTCAGTGGCTCCAACAATGGAGATTGACCACATATTGACCCCTGAAGATGTTCCATCAGGCCCCAGCGTCGACGCTGCAGCTGTCTCGGTCCTTGATGATGATTCGTGTGGTGAGTTAATATTACATGACCGGCTATGTTGTTGGAGAGATAGAAACAGCACCAAACTCTACATGTCTGTTCTTTCGGTCTTTGACTGACCTGCTGTATATTCAGATTTTCTGGAATACAGGACTGATGAGAATTTTCTTAAGCGTTTCTTAAGCGTTCACGAGCATGGGAGTTCGAAGTGATTTCGAGGACAGCACTGCCTGCAGACCACAGGCCCGTGAAACAACAGTTTTTTGGGGGGGGGAGAGGGTGGCATAGGGGTAGGGTGTCGAAATTTGGGGTCTCCTAATACTTCTATATGTAGTATACAGAAGGCTTGAAACGCCTTATAGTGGAAATGAGAAATAAAGGACTTGCCTCCACGAAAAATATTTTAATTTTTTTTACAGTTTTCCTTCTGTGCATTCTAGCCTTCAGTTTATCAAATCCGTGTACTCTAACTCTATAGTAATGCTAAACTCATTTTAACCCAACTGTCCATTTTACCGAGCACAGCCCGCCATTATGAAATAACGAACGGCATGCTGATTGGTCCACGTGACCCAGGTTCTCTCACATTCAGAAAACTCTTGGCACACTGTGGTCACGTTGACCAATCAGCATGCCGTTCGTTATTTCATAATGGCAGGCTGTGCTCGGTGAAATGGACAGTTGGGTTAAAATGAGTTCAACATTACTGAAGAGTTAGAGTAAACGCATTTGATAAACTGAAGGCTAGAATGCAGAGGACAACTGTAGAATTTTTTAAAATATTTTACGTGGAGGCAAGTCTTTTATTTCTCGTTTCCACTAAAAGGCGTTTCAAGCCTTCTGTATACTACATAAGTATTAGGGGATGCATAGAGACCCCATATTTCGACACTCTACCCCTATACCACCCCCCTCCCCCCCAAAAAAATTACTATTTCGCGGACCTGTGCTGCAGACTCACATGCCTGGACGATAACATGTATCACAGCTTACCGTGGGAGCTTTTACCGAAGATTTTGATCGCAAACTGTAGTGATCAGGCATTGGAAGACCGATGAGTTGAAGCCCTTGTTTTGCTCATTTTGCCATGACATGTTCTGGAAGCCACACATTGTACCGCTGCTGTTCACAGGAAAATCGGCCAGGAAAAAATATGCAACAGGCTAGGTTGAACCCCCGAACAAACTCCAACAAATGAATGAATGTTTGAAGTCAGTATGACTGACTGCCATATTCATGCGAAGAGCTGAGCACGATGACGCCACAATGTGGACATTTGAAGACATTCCATTGGCTAAACGGTTTCAATGGCTGCCACCATGGTTCAGTTAAATCTGTTTCAGATAATATTACTTCATTGGGGAAATCGCAGAAAAGAAAAGAAAAAATTAAATTGTTTTGGACACTTTTGAAGTTGTTCTTCCAGTTGTAATATAGTTTTACTAAGGATTGTCTTAATCTTTAAAGTAGTATGCTTAATCCGAGATTAACAATGACTGAAATATTACTGATGGAGACCGTAAACATAAATCAGTCCTCCACCCTTCACTGTCTACTTCTGTCATATCTGAGAGGTTAATTTTGTCGAACTTGGGCTATGAATGTAAACGTTACAACATTGTGCTTCATGGGATATTTTCAGCCAAATCAGATCTAAAGAATGCAGAGTCAGCGGCCCCAGCAAACGAGAATGACCATAGATTGACATCGACCCCTGAAGATGTTCCATCAGACTCCCGTGTCAACGCTGCACGACTTACAGGATTTGTTGCTGATTCCTGTGGTGAGTTCTACTTGGCCGGCTATATTTTCTAAGTAGTATGATTAAGGACTTGGGTCTCATGAATTTTAGACACTCCTTTACATTAGTGAAATGTTTAATACAGTTAAACTGTACTTTGGAAATACACACAAAAATAATGAATGTAGTTTTAATGTTTTTTTTTTACTTCATCCATTTTGGTAGTTTTGGTAGTCATTACGCGAAGTAACTATACTAGCTTCCAGTGTTGAGTTAGCCAGTAGATCTGATGTTCTTATTCTTGTCAAAGCATTGCACAGTCGTTTTGACTGAAATATTGCTGATCAGGACACTGAATGTAACTTAAGTCACTTATTCATCCCCTAGATGACTGTATGCCAATGGCAGAAGCAGAAGATACTGATGATGAGTCAAGCTTTCAGGAGAATTTGTCAGACTCTAACTCAGAGTACATACCTGACAGTGACTCTTCAGATTCAGATGTCTCTGTAGAGTATCCTCTCTATGGCAAATTAACGGACCATCTTCCATGTAAGGATCACGAAATTGGCGAAGAGTGTCTTTTATACAACGCCGCGTAGGGGTCGGTGGTCGGGGCTGAGAGTGATAAATCACTTTGCCTGTCGGCCTATACTACTACGGTAATGTATCTTTTCATAGAAACGGCGTTACGGGGTTTGACAACTGCTATTGTCGGCGTTTGCATTAACGCGGACAATGTTCTCTTTTTTTCACCAGCGGCCTTGCGGCGGGGTTCACGGGGTTTCCTCGTTAATCCCAGCGGCGTTGCGGCTTTTCGGCTTTTCAGACTACCGGTACATGTACGGCAGACGATTCACGGTGTTACCGGCGTTGCGGTTTTGCTGTATTTGAACATTTCCACCAGAAGAGCTCGCTCTAAACACGGTACCCTACACACGGACACTTTACGGTCTGCTGTCTGTGACATTGAACAGGGTATTTCCCGGAATCTGACCGTTTAACATTTTGATAGGGGTTGGTGGTCGGGACTTGCAATGGTATTATTACTGGTGTTGGCTGTCTCTATCTTTTCAGATGAACGGCGTTGCGGCGTTTGAGAATTCAAAGTCTTTCCGAGAACCGCAGTTGTCGGCGTTTGAAATTTCTGTATTTAATTTTTTTTACACTGGCGGCCTTGCGGCGATGCAGGTTTTTGGCTATCTTTATGAACGGCGTTACGGCCTTCAGGCGTTTGAGAATTCAATGGCTTTCCGGGAGGAGGGGAGATAACCCTGCACCCTACCCTAAGTTTTGTCAAGCAATCTCTGCCACATAGTCAACCTTCAAATGCTACATGAACTACTGTAGGTAATAGAAAAATACCTATATCATCTCGTTTCTCCAGGATCAATGATTACGATAAGGCTGCAGGCAAATGTGCAGTTGCAGGTGACCAAACCTTCTGCACGGTGTACATTGTGAGTGTGGCAGAGTCTATTTTTCTCGAACGAATGGGTATCTCTTCGCAGTATGATTTTAAACGTTTGCCGGGCATCACTCGCCATGCTCGCTGTCGGTCGATTTAACTTTCCTTGGGCTTTCCGCCATGGAATACACATGAAGGCTCTGTATGTTTGTGAGTATTGCAATTTAAAACTAAAATTAGAGGTGGATGATGGCGCAAATAGATGTGATTGTGATTTACTGTGGTTCATTTACTGATAAATTCACGAGGCAAAAATTACAACAACAACATCAAGTAGTGTAAGTCGGACAGCATGATCGATCGAACAACGCCCGCCGTCTACTTTCTCAAGCATAAGAGAACAAACAGCATTTTGGGAATATAGCACCATGTGATTTTTTCTTGTAGCACCAGTGAAAAATACCCATCGAGTTAAGAGGGTAGCCATACCATACATCAGTTTAGTATTACAATATTTGGAATGGAAGTGGGATGTAAACAAATTCACAGTTATTCCCCCCTGCTAAGTGGGATTTGAAGCCATCAAGATGCTGGCTGGCAGTGTGTAAATGGGGTTAACTGACAAAGCTATCATCTTGTCATTACACAGATGTACCTACCACATTTCCAACAGAACACACATTATACTTCCTTGATTAACTATGGTGCGGGAAACATAACATTACTGCCGAATTCCAGTGTCTCTGGTCGCTTGTCAACCCCCGATAACTTCAGCGCACAACATGTGAACTGGCAAAAGATCATGCAGCAATCCCCATTGAGATCGGCGCACCGCAGCGCCCTCTATGTTTACAAAATATCCCAGTACGTGTGTATTCATTCATTACTCATTCCACACACGGTACTAGTCTGGAGAAGTGGATAATAGTTGTGGATTTACAGATAAATTATATTCTGTGTATTTCCCCAACCCGGTATATTCAAGAGAGCATCACTCGTCTATTCCTTAATAGTAAAAACCACACTGACAGCCTGACTCACATGGACAAGTATCAATTCAATTCCATATGGATGGATAGTACCATACCCATCTCACACCCCAAAGACCACGGATGTTGAAATTGGAGTGATATGCAAGAGGGACTGTCGTAGTCTCGAACCCGAGATCATAACAATTACGTCGCGCACCACGAACAACACTGATTGGCTGTTTACACTATTGCAGTGGACAGTGCGCAAAATTCAAAAGTCTCGAACGTGTCGGTCTAGCTTGATCCATCCAACATAGCCAATTAGCGTTGTTCTTTGTGCACGACGTAATTGTTATGATCTCGGGTTCGAGACTACGGCAGTCATTCAATGTCCGTGAAGATGCTCGAAGCGGGGGAATTTAACCGCTGATTTGAGAAAGGATTTTACAAAAACTCTGCATCACAGCGCATTTTACGAGTCAGGATTTGTGTTATGAAGTGTAAAAGAAAACCACAACACCGCCACGTATGAATAAATTAAAATTTATTTGTTCTCAATCTGAAATCCGGTAATTTCTGGCGGAAAAGTGAATTTCTTGCTACGTTAACATTTGTACTAGCTCATGTTACACGGATACTTGCCAGCTAGCACGCCTCTTAATATCTATTGCTATCGCAAACATGTAATATATACATGTAATATAAATTAACGTTCTTGCAAGCTGATTACATTCCGTACATATTCCATTATTAGAATATAAACATAATATATACCAGGGTAGCTCAAGACTATACGCTGATATTATAACATTAATAATATCATGGTATGGTATTTCTTGTCTTTAAGAACCAAGGCTCTATATATACGATACACGGGGTATAAACCTATACGCTATTAGAGTAAACAACATCCCTATAATAATAGGAGTCCATCTCTTTAGATCTAAGGCTCTCGCAAACAGTTATCACGAAGCGATAGTAAGAACCAAGGCTCTCGCAAATTAGTGATTACATTGATTTTATGCTCCCTGCTGTCAGCTAATCCATACTTAAATTACTTTGCCGGGGAAAATAAGCTAACCACATTCTTGGATGTATAAATTATACACAGTGCACCAGCATAAGATTATACGCTAATAGTACAACATGAATAGTACTGTCAGTTCGTCTCTTAAGATCTAAGCTTCTCGCAAACTATAATAATTACACATCCAATAAGAAATGTTTTACTGTATATCAGGCATATATAGTAGAATATCAATGCTATCATGGCAGTTCTCCTCTTAAGAACTAAGGCTCTCATCTTAGTGACGTAATGACGTCACTTAGTGACGTAATGACGTCACTGACATTCCCATAAGAAGAAATATAACACTAAGTAAAAAATCTGTAATACGCGTGACGATATTACAAGAGCTGAGGCTCTCGCAAACACTAGTATATGCCTATACGGTACGCGATTACAGTAAAACATCAGTAGTATAATTATATCTCAGACATCTAGTGTTTGTGCTGTCTGTCTGTCTGGATGGATGGATGTCTGTCCGTCCCCTTGCCTTGTCTGCAAGATATCTTGAGAACTACTGGATGGAATTTCACCAAACTTGGATGGAAGCTTCATTGGGATAGCCCCCTCATTTGATTAGATTTTGGTGTGTGTGCGTGCATTCATCCATGTCCGGTGTCCGTCCGTCCTTCCGTCCATCTACTTGTACATGTATATACAGGCCGTCTGCAAGATATCTTAAGAACAGGCTTAAGAACTTAAGTTTGGGTGTGTGTGTGCATTTATCCATGTCCATCGTCCGTCCGTCCATCTAATTGTTCATGTCTATACATACCTTGTCTGCAAGATATCTGGAGAACTACTCGACGGAATTTCACCAAACTTGGATGGAAGCTTCATTGAAATGGCCTTATGATCTATTTAGGTTTGAGTGTGAGCTAGTGCTTGCGTGGGTCCATGCAAAATGTGATTATCTGTCTGTCCAATTTTTGTTCACTCCATATCTTGGAAACTACTGAAGGCAGATGCATGAAACTTCTATACGGTACAGCATGTATACTATAGGTGTGGCTCTTGTATGTTTTGCATCTTTCCTATAGTGTGATCAGTTTCGAAATAGTTGATGCTTCACAATTACATGTATTTCACATTGGTTGGACGCTGTAGATGTCGACAATCCACTCATTGCTATATAAATCCCGACTCCTCACTGGGTTACTGCAACAATAAAAATCGCCTCTTTGTAATTAACATCAACACTGTAATTGCAGTTCGTTTCTTAAGAACTAAGGTTCTCGCAAGCTAATTATATTGATTACATATTCAATAAAGAGAAATATTCAACACTATACAAAATACACCCATGCGATATGCTCTTAATTCTTCTCTTAAGATTCGAGGCTCTCGCAAATTTAATATTTATAACATATTCCATCAAATGAAATAAAATGTATGCCTATACGCTATTACAGTAAAAGGCCAATACTATAATTACAGTTCTTCTTTTAGGAACAAAGGCTCTCGCAAACTAATGAAACATTATTTGAATCTTCCTTTGAAAATGGATATACAGGCCGTCTGCAAGATATCTTAAGAACTACTGGATGGAATTTCACCAAACTTGGATGAAAGCTTCATTGGGATAGCCCCCTCATTTGATTAGGTTTTGGTGTGTGTGCGTGCATTCATCCGTGTCCGGTGTCCGTCCGTCCGTCCATCTACTTGTACATGTATATACAGACCATGTCTGCAAGATATCTACTGGACGGAATTTCACCAAACTTGGATGGAAGCTTCATTGGGATAGCCCCCTCATTTGATCAGGTTTTGGTGTATGTGGGCATGCATTCATCCGTGGCGGGTGTCCGTCTGTCCGTTCATCTACTTGTACATGTATGATGTATATACAGGCCTTGTCTGCAAGATATCTGGAGAACAACGTTACGGAAGTTCACCAAACTTGGGTGGAAGCTTTATTGGGATAGCCCTCTCATCTGATTAGGTTTTGGTTTGTGTGTGCGTTAGTCCATGTTCGGTGTCCGTCCGTCTGTCAATGTTAGGCTATCCATGTACTTGTACATGTATATGTATATACAGGCCCTTTCTGCAAGATATCTGAAGAACTACTGGACAGAATTTCACCAAACTTGGATGGAAGGTTCATTGGGATAGCCCCCTCATTTGATTAGGTTTGGGGGTGTGTGTGTGCATTTATCCATGTCCATCGTCCGTCCGTCCATCTAATTGTTCATGTCTATACATACCTTGTCTGCAAGATATCTGGAGAACTACTCGACGGAATTTCACCAAACTTGGATGGAAGCTTAATTGAAATGGCCTTATGATCTAATTAGGTTTGGGTGTGAGCTAGTGCTTGCGTGGGTCCATGCAAAATGTGATTATCTGTCTGTCCAATTTTTGTTCACTCCATATCTTGGAAACTACTGAAGGCAGATGCATGAAACTTCTATACGGTACAGCATGTATACTATAGGTGTGGCTCTTGTATGTTTTGCATCTTTCCTATAGTGTGATCAGTTTCGAAATAGTTGATGCTTCACAATTACATGTATTTCACATTGGTTGGACGCTGTAGATGTCGACAATCCACTCATTGCTATATAAATCCCGACTCCTCACTGGGTTACTGCAACAATAAAAATCGCCTCTTTGTAATTAACAGCTTTGTTTAGGATACTTATTGCTACATTCATTTTATAGCACTTTTCCTTAAATTATGTGCCCACTCAAGGCAAGGTGGGAGGTTGGGGGAGACGTATGTTTTTGCTTAAAAAAACAACCAGCATAGGCTTCATGCCGGAGCGGCAACTCAAGGGTCAAAGCGGAACCTCTAGTTGGAGTTCGTCTCCTAAGATCTAAGGCTCTCGCAAACTAATTACATTAAGTACATATCCCATGGGAAGTAAAACACTAATAGTATATATCGAGTATATGCAGTATAACATCAATAATATCGTTTCCTTTCTAAAGAACTAAGGCTCTTGCAAATTAATTACGTCAATTACATTCTCTTTTAACACAAATAAATTCTATATAATATACACCGGGAATATGACTACGCTACTACATTATAAGATCAATACTATAATTGCAGTTTTTCTCTTAAGCAAACTAATTACATTTGATTACATAGGTCATGAAAGAGAAATAAAAGATATACCAGTTATATGCCTATTCGTTTTACAATACAACATCAACACTGTAATTGCAGTTCGTTTCTTAAGAACTAAGGTTCTCGCAAGCTAATTATATTGATTACATATACAATAAAGAGAAATATTCAACACTATACAAAATACACCCATGCGATATGCTCTTAAATCTTCTCTTAAGATTCGAGGCTCTCGCAAATTTAATATTTATAACATATTCCATCAAATGAAATAAAATATATGCCTATACGCTATTACAGTAAAAGGCCAATACTATAATTACAGTTCTTCTTTTAGGAACAAAGGCTCTCGCAAACTAATGAAACATTATTTGAATCTTCCTTTGAAAATGGAAATAAAACAATTGATAATGTACCGGACATACGCTTACACACAACAACTCGTATATTTACTATTTGGAGACATCTTAGTGATCGAGAATAGATCTCGGTTGTCTCTGGTCTAAAGATACACAGTGGGCTATACTAGAAACTAACTCGCGCATGCGCTGGCAAGGAGAAAGTATGACCTTCCTCAGACGCCTAGTTTGTAACTCATTTAGTGGGTTTGGAGACATCTCACTGGACAGTAAATGAAAAGTTATCGTATTTCAATCGTTTTCTTCATTGTTCCAGGTCTAAAGCTACACAGCAAGTCCATACAAGTGACTAACTCACGTCATGGAGAAAGCATGTCCGTTCCCAGACGCTGTAACTGATACTTTAGGTCTTTGGAGATATATTACTGGAGAGAAAATGCTAGTTGATGTGATAGTTATAACATGTCAAGTGATCATAATACAGATTTGTTTTCTTCAAGGGCGGAGGAATTAATATAACACAAATGTCTCCATTGAATGAATGTGATTGATTTCAACTTGTGAATGTATATATTTCTAATCATAACAAGAAGTTCTTCATTTTGTATTTTGAACAATTTGTACTAGTATACTAGTGAGAAACCTTCTCTTTCGTCGACTTTATGACAAAAGAGATCATTACAATTTCGACATCGTAAACTATCCCTTTCTAGATAGCAACTTCTAGTGGGACCTGCATATGGTGTATACACTTATCTCGCATCGTAGTATTTGCTAGATCTTGTGTTAAATGTGACGATTTTAATGAACGTCACAAAACATTGTCGCGGAAACTTATAAAACAGGGCTAAACTACCACGCGCCTTCAAATTTGGCGATACTTATCTCGTGCTGATAGCAAAATACGAGCATAGTGAGCAAGATGTATCGCGTTACCTTTCGTAACTTGTCTCTAATCCTGCTTAATCCCCGGGTCTTGGGGTAGTATGAACCCATGTACTTCAATATCCTCATTGTGTCCATGTGAACAGTCACAAGCAAAACCTGACTGATATGCATCATTTTCTACATGAATCTTCACAGCGAATATCATATAGATTAAGAATACTGATCAGCGATACGCATTTCATATTTTTGTAACATCCTGATGTCTTGCCGGCATTATTGAAAACTGTTGAACTGTCTCTTGCAGAAAAGTAGCCTATGTTTATGTATACTAAATATTATTGTTTTTTTCTAATTTGCTGATAATGCTGTTTTTCGAAATATGGAATAGGTATTTGGATTATGGACGCGGATATTCATTAAGGGACGGGGGCAGAATAATGAATGACGGACCAGATGCTTCTAATTTATTTTTTGTTTAAGCTATAACGGTGCAACGGTGCCTCATGAAATTGGCGACACCTATGTATAGCGTTCACCTCCTGTTAGTTTGAACTTGCTCTAACCCCTGCCCGACGTTAATATATTATATATTGTCTTTGGCTGGGCCAAGCGGTCCCAGCCAAAGATAGTATAAACAATGTCGTCGTTGGCCAGGGGTTAAGGAAACAGACTAAGTTCCTGCGTGTAATTTTATGTCTAGTTTAAGGATTCCTGCTCGCTCATCAGCCAATCTCCATGCGCTAGTAATTTGGTACCCATATCCCTCACATAATACTGCTCAATTGTAATCGAGGAAGCATGCCCTTCTCCAGATGCTTAGTTTGTAACATATACTTTAGGTGTTTACATATACAGCTTGAGAGTAAATGCTAGATCATCTTATGTGAATCGTTCCATCTGTTGTTCCAAGCCTCTAGATACAAAATGAACCTATACAATTCAGTAACTCACATATGCGACGACGCGGAGATAACATGTGTTAGGGAGGAATGTATGTGAAGTCGAGTGTCAACCAGTGTTAGGGAGAAATTGATGTGAAGTCGAGTGTCAAAACGGTGTTAGGGAGGATTGTATGTGAAGTTGAGTGTCAAAGCGGTGTTAGGGAGGAATGTATTTTAAGTCCGACTGTCAAAGCGGTGTTAGGGAGGAATGTATGTGAAGTCGACTGTCAAAGTGGTGTTAGGGAGGAGTGTATGTCAGGTCGAGTGTCAAAGCGCGATTAGGACTTAGGGTTAGGTATGCATTCATAACTATCAGGTTTAGGGTCATTTCAGCTATAGAAGTCAGATAATTTCTCCATCAAAGCGTAACTAGGGTAATGTTGAAGCTGGATGTTCGGCATGTGTGTGCTTGAAGTTGAGTTGCAAAGCACTGTTAGGAAGGAATATATCTGAAGTGCAGTGTCAAAGTGGTGTTAGGGAAAAATGTGTGTGGAGTCGAATGTCAAAGCGGTGTTAGGGAGGAATGTATGTGAAGTCGAGTTAAAGCGGAGTGAGGGAGAAATGTACATGAAGTCAACTGTCAAAGCTCTGTTAGGGAGGAATGTATTTGAAGTCGTATGTCAAAGCGGTGTTCGGGAGGAATGTATGTGAAGTCGACTGTCAAAGCAGTGTTCGGGAGGAATGTATGTGAAGTCGAGTGTCAAAGCGGTGTTAGGGAGGAATGTATGTGAAGTCAAGTGTCAAAGCCGTGTTAGGGAGGAATGTATTTGAAGTCGAATGTCAAAGCGGTGTTAGGGAGGAATGTACGTCAAGAGTGTCAAAGCGGTGTTAGGGAGGAATGTACGTCAAGTCAAGTGTCCACCAGTGTTAGGGAGGAATGTATGTGAAGTCGAGTGTCGAAGCGCTGTTAGGGAGCAATGTACGTCAAAAAGATGTTAGGGAGGAATGTATGTGAAGTCGAGTGTGAACCAGTGTTAGGGAGGAATGTATGTGAAGTCAAGTGTCAAAGCGCTGTTAGGGAGCAATGTACGTCAAAGAGATGTTAGGGAGGAATGTATGTGAAGTCGAGTGTGAACCAGTGTTAGGGAGGAATGTATGTGAAGTCGAGTGGCGAAGCGGTGTTAGGGAGGAATGTATGTGAAGTCAAGTGTCAAAGCGGTGTTAGGGAGGAATGTATTTGAAGTCGAATGTCAAAGCGGTGTTAGGGAGGAATGTATGTTAAATCAACTGTCAAAGCGATGTTAGGGAGGAATGTATGTGAAGTCGACTGTCAAAGCGGTGTTAGGGAGGAATGTATGTCAGGTTGAGTGTCAAAGTGGGATTAGGACTTAGGGTTAGGTATGCTTCATAACTATCAGGTTTAGGGTCATTTCAGCTATAGAAGTCAGATAATTTCTCCACCAAAGCGTAACTGGGTGTTCGGCATGAGTGTGCTTCAAGTTGAGTTTCAAACCACTGTTAGCAAGGAATATATCTGAAGTGCAGTGATAAAGCGGTGTTAGGGAAAGATGTACTTGGAGTCGAATGTCAAAGCGGTGTTAGGGAGGAATGTATGTGAGGTCGAGTGTCAAAGCGGGATTAGGACTATCAGGTTAGGGAGGAATGTACATGGAGTCGAGTGTCAAAGCGGTGTTAGGGAGGAATGTACATGAAGTCGAGTGTCAACCAGTGTTAGGGAGAAATTTATGTGAAGCCGAGTGTCAAAGTGGTGTTAGGGAGGAATGTATTTGAAGTCGTATGTCAAAGCGGTGTTCGGGAGGAATGTATGTGAAGTCGACTGTCAAAGCAGTGTTCGGGAGGAATGTATGTGAAGTCGAGTGTCAAAGCGGTGTTAGGGAGGAATGTATGTGAAGTCAAGTGTCAAAGCGGTGTTAGGGAGGAATGTATTTGAAGTCGAATGTCAAAGCGGTGTTAGGGAGGAATGTACGTCAAGAGTGTCAAAGCGGTGTTAGGGAGGAATGTACGTCAAGTCGAGTGTCGACCAGTGTTAGGGAGGAATGTATGTGAAGTCGAGTGTCGAAGCGCTGTTAGGGAGCAATGTACGTCAAGTCGAGTGTCAAAGCGATGTTAGGGAGGAATGTATGTGAAGTCGAGTGTGAACCAGTGTTAGGGAGGAATGTATGTGAAGTCGAGTGTCGAAGCGGTGTTAGGGAGGAATGTATGTGAAGTCAAGTGTCAAAGCGGTGTTAGGGAGGAATGTATTTGAAGTCGAATGTCAAAGCGGTGTTAGGGAGGAATGTATGTTAAATCAACTGTCAAAGCGATGTTAGGGAGGAATGTATGTGAAGTCGACTGTCAAAGCGGTGTTAGGGAGGAATGTATGTCAGGTTGAGTGTCAAAGTGGGATTAGGACTTAGGGTTAGGTATGCTTCATAACTATCAGGTTTAGGGTCATTTCAGCTATAGAAGTCAGATAATTTCTCCACCAAAGCGTAACTGGGTGTTCGGCATGAGTGTGCTTCAAGTTGAGTTTCAAACCACTGTTAGCAAGGAATATATCTGAAGTGCAGTGATAAAGCAGTGTTAGGGAAAGATGTACTTGGAGTCGAATGTCAAAGCGGTGTTAGGGAGGAATGTATGTGAGGTCGAGTATCAAAGCGGGATTAGGACTATCAGGTTAGGGAGGAATGTACATGGAGTCGAGTGTCAAAGCGGTGTTAGGGAGGAATGTACATGAAGTCGAGTGTCAACCAGTGTTAGGGAGAAATTTATGTGAAGTCGAGTGTCAAAGCGGTGTTAAGGAGGATTGTATGTGAAGTCGACCGTCAAAGCGGTGTTAGGGAGGAATGTATGTGAAGTCGACTGTCAAAGCGGTGTTAGGGAGGAATGTATGTCAGGTCGAGTGTCAAAGCACGATTAGGACTTAGGGTTAGGTATGCATTCATAACTTATCAGGTTTAGGGTCATTTCAGCTATAGAAGTCAGATAATTTCTCCATCAAAGCGTAACTAGGGTAATGTTGAAGCTGGGTGTTCGGCATGTGTGTGCTTGAAGTTGAGTTGCAAAGCACTGTTGGGAAGGAATATATCTGAAGTGCAGTGTCAAAGCGGTGTTAGGGAAAAATGTATGTGGAGTCGAATGTCAAAGCGGTGTTAGGGAGGAATGTACATGAAGTCGACTGTCAAAGCGCTGTTAGGGAGGAATGTACGTCAAGTCGAGTGTCAAAGCGGTGTTAGGGAGGAATGTACATCAAGTCGAGTGTCAACCAGTGTTAGGGAGGAATGTATGTGAAGTCGACTGTCAAAGCGGTGTTCGGGAGGAATGTATGTGAAGTCGAGTGTCAAAGCGGTGTTAGGGAGGAATGTATGTGAGGTAAGGTGTCAAAGCGGGATTAGGACTATCAGGTTAGGGAGGAATGTACATGGACTACGTGTCAAATCGGTGTTAGGGAGGAATGTACATGAAGTCAAGTGTCAATCAGTGTTAGGGAGGAATGTATGTGAAGTCGAGTGTCAAAGCGGTGTTAGGGAGGAATGTATTTGAAGTTGAGTGTCAAAGCGGTGTTAGGGAGGAATCTATGTGAAGTCGAATGTCAGAGCGGCGTTATGGAGGAATGTATGTGAAGTCGACTGTCAAAGCGGTGTTGGGGAGGAATGTATGTGAAGTCGGAGTGTCAAAGTGGTGTTAGGGAGGAATGTATGTGAAGTCGAATGTCAAAGCAGTGTTAGGGAGGAATGTATGTGAAGTTGACTGTCAAAGCGGTGTTAGGGAGGAATGTATGTGAAGTCGAGTGTCAAAGCGGTGTTAGGGAGGAATGTATGTCAGGTCGAGTGTCAAAGTGGGATTAGGACTTACGGTTAGGTATGCTGCATAACTATCAGGTTTAGGGTCATTTCAGCTATACAAGTCAGATAATGTCTCCATCAAAGCCTAACTAGGGTAATGTTGAAGGTGGGTGTTCGACATGAGTGTGCTTGAAGTCGAGTTTCAAACCACTGTTAGGAGGGAATATATCTGAAGTGCCGTGTCAACGGGAGGAATGTACATGGAAGTCGAGTGTGAAAGCGGAGTTAGGGGGAAATGTACATGAAGTCGACTGTCAAAGCGCTGTTAGTGAGGAATGTACGTGAAGTCGTGTGTATGTTTAGTTGAATGTCAAATAGGTGTTAGGGAGGAATGTATGTGAAGTCGACTGTCAAAGCGGTGTTAGGGACGAATGTACATGTAGTCGAGTGTCAAAGCAGGGTTGGGAGGAATGTACGTGAAGTCGAGTGTCAAGCAGTGTTAGGGAGGAATGTATGTGAAGTCAACTGTCAAAGCGCTGTTATGCAGGAATGTACATGAAGTCTAGTGTCAAAGCGGTATTGGGGAGCAATACGGTGTTAGGCAGGAATCAGGATAGAACTTACGGTTAAGTATGTTTTGTAACTATCATGGTCAGGCGCATGCGTACTCATGCAATATATTATGGTTGACCAATCATGGAGTCGGGTTACGTCAGCTGATCAGGTTTTCGCGGGGTTGAATGAAAAGAATATAGAACACATGGCCATTTTGCCCAATAACATCGACGCATTTCAACTACTTGACCTAAATGCTTATGCGTAAATGGAAACACGAGTTCTTGTCCTTCAATTTGATATCTCGAACATGGAGAATGTCTTTCTGGATTTCGTTGTGGAAGATTGTAAACAATGTGTGTTTTTACTCGGTTCAACGAACTTTTCTGAATAAATGACGCGCTGTTTTACATTTGTAGGCAATATTCACATAACCAAGTGTCTTTTTTAGTAATAAATACCATGGTGTTCACGATAAACTTTTTAGCGATCACCCCAAAATAACCGGGGAGATCAAATTATCGTTCTGCTGAAATCTCGTTGAGGCGATCGATCACTTCGATCGCCTGCTATATTGATGCCTGCCTTAAGGTTAGGTATGTGTTTCATAGCTAACAGGTTCACTGTTGTTTCAGCTATCAAAATGAGATAATATCATCACAAGTGTGTGCCCATAGTTGAGTGTTAAAGTGGGGTTACAGACTTTATGGCAAGTCAGATGTCAAAGCAGGTGTGATTGCACTGTAATTATCATATTGGCAAGTTCCTGCATCCACTGTCTCCTATGATCTTCACAACCATGTTTCCTACCTCCTCCATCGTGCAATTCTCCATTGTCTTCACAACATGAAAATGCATTCAGGCGACCCAAAACAATTACTTTACATTTATGTTTTTATTATCCCATCATGTTCAACATACATGCTTTTAATACATATCAAGACATTGCCTATTAAGTACAAAACTATCTCCTGCACAAATCTTCTACTGCTATGCAACAACAATGGTATGTCAATAGATTTTATACATGTACGTAGGTTCCTAAACAAACACCGTCAACGCCGGACCTTGCACAGAGCAAAGATTGAATCTGGGACTACCGCGAGTCCGGAACCTTCTCCAGGTATTAAGGCACAATGCCGACAACACCGTCAGAGCTTGTTAGAAGAGATGCATGAAAGGCCGGCAAGACCGGTGCTATGAACACAGGTGTATGATGCAATCCAAACACCGAACACCGACAAGACAGCAACCTCCGCCTGCTTTGTAGCCCTCAGGTTACAAAGCCGTCAAAACCGCTAACACTACAAAGACTTGATTCTGAATGCCGACAACACTGTCAGTTTTAAGAGATGTGTGAAAGGCGTTCCAAATGGCGAAAGACCGCAACACCGCTGCTAGTTAGAAATAAGTGTATGACAAACACAAACACCGTCAACGCCGGACCTTGCACAGAGCAAAGATTGAATCTGGGACTACCGCAAGTCCGGAACCTTCTCCAGGTATTAAGGCACAATGCCGACAACACCGTCAGCGTTTGTTAGAAGAGATGCATGAAAAGCCGGCAAGACCGGTGCTATGAACACAGGTATATGATTCAATCCAAACACCGAACAGCGACAAGACCGCAACCTCTGCCTGCTTTGTAGCCCTCGGGTTACAAGCCGCCAAAACCGCTAACACTACAAAGATTTGATTCTGAATGCCGACAACACCGTCAGTTTTAAGACATGTGTGAAAGGCGTTCCAAATGGCAAAACTGCTGCTAGTTAGAAATAAGTGTATGACAAACACAAACACCGTCAACGCCGGCCCTTGCACAGAGCAAAAATTGAATCTGTGGCTACCGCGAGTTCGAAACCTTGTGCAGGTATTAAGGCACAATGCCGACAACACCGTCAGCGCTTGTTAGAAGAGATGCATGAAAAGCCGGCAAGACCGGTGCTATGAACACAGGTATATGATTCAATCCAAACACCGAACACCGACAAGACCGCAACCTCTGCCTGCTTTGTAGCCCTCGGATTAACACTACAAAGATTTGATTCTGAATGCCGACAACACCGTCAGTTTTAAGACATGTGTGAAAGGCGTTCCAAATGGCGAAAGACCGCAACACCGGTGCTAGTTAGAAATAAGTATGTCAAACACAAACACCGTCAACGCCGGCCCTTGCACAGAGCAAATATTGAATCTTGGACTACCGCGAGTCCGTAACCTTCTCCAGGTATTAAGGCACAATGCCGACAACACCGTCAGAGCTTGTTAGAAGACATGCATGAAAGGCCGGCAAGACCGGTGCTATAAACACAGGTGTATGATGCAATCCAAACACCGAACACCGACAATACCGCAACATCCGCCTCCTTTGTAGCTCTCAGATTACAAAGCCGCCAAAACTGCTAACACTACAAAGATTTGATTCTGAATGCCGACAACACCGTCAGTTATAAGAGATGTGTGAAAGGCGTTTCAAATGTCGAAAGACCGCAACACCGGTGCTAGTTAGAAATAAGTGTATGATAAACACAAACACCGTCAACGCCGGACTTTGCACAGAGCACAGATTGAATCTGGGACTACCGCGAGTCCGGAACCTTCTCCAGGTATCAAGGCACAATGCCGACAACACCGTCAGAGCTTGTTACAAGAATGCATGAAAGGCCGGCAAGACCAGTGCTATGAACACAGACGCAATCCAAACACCGAACACCGACAAGACCGCAACCTCCGCCTGCTTTGTAGCGCTCAGGTTACAAAGCCGCCAAAACCGCTAACACTACAAAGACTTGATTATCAATGCCGACAACACTGTCAGTTTTAAGAGATGTGTGAAAGGCGTTTCAAATTGCGAAAGACCGCAACACCGGTGCTAGTTAGAAATAAGTATGTCAAACACAAACACCGTCAACGCCGGCCCTTGCACAGAGCAAAGATTGAATCTGGGAGTACCGCGAGTGCTTTGTAGCCCTCAGGTTACAAAGCCGCCAAAACCGCTAACACTACAAAGACTTGATTCTCAATGCCAACAACACCGTCAGTTTTAAGAGATGTGTGAAAGGCGTTCCAAATGGCGAAAGACCGCAACACCGGTGCTAGTTAGAAATAAGTATGTCAAACACAAACACCGTCAACGCCGGCCCTTGCACAGAGCAAAGATTGAATCTGGGAGTACCGCGAGTCCGGGACGTTCTCCAGGGCTTGTCAGAACACCGTCAGAGCTTGTTAGAAGAGATGCATGAAAGGCCGGCAAGATCGGTGGTATGAACACAGGTGTATGATGCAATCCAATCACCGAACACCGACAAGACCGCAACCTCCGCCTGCTTTGTAGCCCTCAGGTTACAAATCCGCTAACACTACAAAGACTTGATTCTGAATGCCGACAACACCGTCAGTTTTAAGAGATGTGTGAAAGGCGTTCCAAATGGCAAACGACCGCAACACCGGTGCTAGTTAGAAATAAGTGCATGACAAACACAAACACTGTCAACGCCGGCCCTTGCACACTGAGCCGACTACTGCGAGTCTGGAACCTTATCCAGGTATTAAGGTCTACATCGCAAAGCCGCCAAAACTGCTGGTACTACAAGGGCTTCATTCACAAAGCCGAAACACCGTCACATTCCGTTTGAAGAGATGCCGGCAAGACCGGTGCTATGAACATACTTTTCGTGATCCTTACATGGAAGATCAACCAAATTAACAGAGCTTAAGAACGTTAGTCCAGTCAGAGAGTTTACAGATAAAAAGCATAATTTTCCTGATCAAGTGAACAAAATAAGCTCCACTGAAAATTCCATGACAACCGCTAATTCATTTGACTGTTCCAAGGGCATTGTTGTGTTGGAAACAAACAATAGTGAGGCGAGGACATATGACAAAAAACATTATTGTGTCTACTGTGAGAAGCCATGGTCAAAATTACCACGGCACCTGCAACTCAAGCACAAAGATGAAACTGAAGTTGGGAAATATTGTGCGGAGACAGACAAAGATGCCAGAAAGAAAATGCTCCTCAAATTACGTAACCTGGGCAACCACCTCCACAACTCAGAAGTAATCCGGAAGAAATCTGGATCTTTGATCGTTGCTTACAGACCATCAACAACTACTACATGGGACTCGTACGTACCATGCGAGTTTTGATATGTCAATTTATTGCTCAAATCTTCACCTGCTATTGCTATGCCTATATCCTCCTTTAGGAGATCCCTTGCAAAATAAGAGTTATCTTCCCCCTGGTTAGGGCCCAGGTGGCTACTCTGCGCATGCGTCTCCATGATACTTCCTCTTTCTTCTTTGCACCTCGTCGAGTGTGAACGTGTTGCAACAGAGCTCCCTAAAATAGTTGAGACGTATCCTTGAGATCATCTTTGACTAGCTAGCTTAGAGTGTACATTGTTACAGTTCACTGTCTACAATGTCTGTGAGAGAATCCCCGGAAAATTCCAGGCGTTGTCGGTCTTACCAACACTTCTGGTCGTTTGGAGACGGTCATTCCCGGTGTTTCAGGTGTAATCCGCGCTTATGTTATCGCCAGCAAACGGGCGATCAGTGGGGTGACAATGCCTGGAGAGAATATGCCCAGGCTATCGCAGATTACATGTAGCGTTACGCTCAGCGCGGGCACACTTTCTAGCAGTGTAGCATTTGATTTCTACTTTGCCTGTCGACGTATGTCGTCTAGTGGAAAAGTCTTTAATTGTGAAGTTCAATAAGATTTATCCGTGTGCAAGTAGCGGGGAATGGTCTGCGTTGAACCTCAATTCTTGAGGAAATATCGTGTGTGTCTCTGGGTTTTAGTACATGTACTCATTGTTTCATGTTGGGAACTGTTCAACCGGAGACTTTTTCTGCTGGGCGGTTTTGTGCTCAGCTCTAACGCGCATCGTGCACTCTAACATAACCTGTACATGTATGCGGGGAATGTTTGCGTGTTAGGCCTTTTGTCTCGGCTCAAAGCGACTGCAGTACATGTAACTCTTAGCCTGGCCAGGTCTTTAACATTCAGTCTGGACTGCTTGTCTATTTTCTCCTAAGTGAGGAAAACTTGGCGGTCTCCAATGTTAGTCCTATGATTGTTCTACTGTGCTTTTGTCATGTTACAGTGTTCATGGTAGAGTATTGCGGGTGAGACGTCTAGATGTTTCCGGGTTAAGTCGACCTCGACCGGACTTTGGGAGTGAAAGCCACGTGTCCGCGTTTCTTCTTCGGGGCCGTTCAGCGAGACACATGGCCAAGGCTGTAGTACTTGGTGGGCAAGTATTTACCCGGGAGTAAGTATGTATCTCGACGTATTTCCCGTTGCCAGGACGCTGGTGAGTCAATATTTTTTCTGGTAAACCATTATTGTATATATATAACCGTTGACGGGGAATATACAATGTTATTCTCGTTTACCTGTGACGCTCCGGTTTCTGAGAGCACCTGGCCGGCCAGGTTTGATTTGATAATATAAATGTAAACTGGCCATTGTTGCATTTCTTATCGGATAGCGGATTCGTCATTACTGCTTCTTCAAACTAACTCTATGTAGGTATAAGTGGTTTGATTTGATAATATAAATGTAGACTGGCCATTGTTACATTTGTTATCGCATAGCGGATTCCTCATTACTGCTTCTTCAAACTAACTATATAGTATTTCTGGCGTGAGTTTACTTTCATATCTTGTTATGGTAAGAGCTATTTCATAACAATATTTCAACCGAACCATCGTTATATGTTTATAACTAAACCGTATCATATATATATAACTTCGAGATTGCAGTAGGGTGTATACAATGCTTTGCTCATTTTACCCGTCATGCTTCGGTTGTAAGGGCACCCTTATATAATATAATATAATATGAATGTAACCTCCAACTGGTACATTGGCTATTATATACGTACGTCACGTCGGTCTCCACCGCGTTTCACGCGTACACCTCTAGGTTGTCCTCGTACGTCACCACGTCTTACTCGTACGTCGCCACGTCGTTCTCGTACGTCATCACCTCGTTCTCGTACGCTGCCACGTCGTTCTCGTACTTTCCTAGTTCGCATACGTTACCACGTCGTTTGTCATCACTTCACGTGGTTTTTTTCTCGTACGCTATTTGATCCACGCTGAGTTCGTTCGGTTTCATGTCTTCCCGGACGTCACAAAGTCGTTCTCCTCTTTCTGTTCGTGGTTCAGCACGACGTTCGCGTACATCTTCACGTCGTTTCTCATACACCTTATTGTACGCCACCACGTCGTCCGCGTACGTCTCCACGTCGTTTGTCATACGCCGGTGCGTACTCTTCCACGTCGATCTCGGTCGCCTCCATGTCGTTCTGGGTCGCTTCCTCGTCTTTCTCCTTCACCTGTTCTGGAGGCATTTCGTCGGTTGCGTACGCCTCAACGTCATTCTCGTGGTCCTGTACGTGCGCCACTGTACGTGTGCCACCACGTCGTGTTCAGACTCCACCACATCGTGCTCGGATAACGGTACGTACGTCACGCCATCCTCGATTACCACATCGGGCTCAGACACCTGTACGTACACCACCGCGCCTTTGTCTCGGTCTCGTTCGCCATTACGTCGTATCGGTCACCTTCACGTCGTCTGGGTTACTGCCACGTCGTTCTCGGTCACCATCTCGTCGTTTTCGTTTGTCAACGCCGTTCTCGTTCGCCTTCACGTCATTCTCACCACGTCGTGTTCGGCTTTTCAGTTCGTCGTTTTCCGACACCACGTCCTGGGTTGCCACCTCGTCAGTCGACCAGCGTTTCACAGTCTGTTCATCCGCTGGCTTGTGTTCTGACTCTAAAGCTTCGCGTTCCAGACGTTCTGCGGCGTGGATTGTGGATCAAGCTTCGTCTGTCGTGTTATTGGCATCTCGTCGATCTCTTCGTGGGTCTTCGGACCGTCGCGCTTCGGCTTCATCGGTTTCGGATCGGAACGCTGGTCTTCCTCTGATGATGATGATACTGAGGATAGGAGGTCTTATCCTTTTTTAGGAGAAGTTTATGCCGTGTGTGCCCTGGTCCCCTAAAACGTGCCTTCACCTAGCACTACTTCTTCTTTGACTAGACGAAACGTGTGACGGCGGCTTCATCTGCGGTTCCATCCCGGCCTCCGTCGACTGTTGTTCGTTCTTGTGCGCCCTCTCTAGAATGGGCATCGGTGTGCGAATCTTTTCAATGCCACTTTGAGAGGTTAAGAGTTGTAGGACGACGTTTGGATCTCAAACACTTTAAGAAGCGGGTTTCTCTTCGACTTTCAGTCTCAACCCAGGCTTATATCTCGTCCTCGTTCGTCCCGCCTGCCAGTTCTCCAGGCCCTGTTCAAACTCTTCATCCTTGGCCAACCCTAGGGTGCGGTCTGAGAGCTGTCTCAGGTCGAGGCAGCGTCGGTTTCTACAGTCATGTCTTCCTTGTCCGAAGAAGGATTCCGACCAAATGCGCAGATCCGGGCCCGTTTACATTATCTGGATTGGCTGGCCTCCTTCGATCTACAAGACGCATATCTCCTTATACCCATTCATCTTCGACATCGTCGATATCTACGCTTGGAGGTCCTACCATTCGGGGTCAACATCGTTCCTTGGCTATCACTTCACCAGTATTCCACATCGAAGTGTACATAGACGTTCCTTGTGTGGGCGACGATCAAGTCTTCTCGACGCTCAGATCCGGTTCATACTTCTCGTCCTTCAACATCACGGGTTCATTCCTCACCATCAGAAGTCAGAGTTGGAACCGGCACAGATCCGTCGTTACATCGGAGCAGTCTTCGGCACGACTCTGCAACTGGTACGACCTCCGGAGGACCGTTGGACCAAGCTTCAAACGCTCATACTAGGTTTTTGTCATCGCCTTCGACTTCGACTTTGGCAGAGCCTTCTAGGTCTTCTCACCTCCACGCAGGACCTCACTCATTACGGACGTCTGCAAGTGCGGCCACTTCAGTACCATCTTCGACCATATCTTCAGATGTCGGAGTTCTACATCCAGGTCCCGGTGTTGACGTCTCTACATCCTCATCTGACCTGGTGGCAGTCACACCCTCATGTCATGCAAGGGGTTCCATTCCGACCTCCGCTCCCGGAATTCCATCTCCACACAGACGTTTCAGAGACGGGCTGGGGTGCCCATCTGGACAACCTGGAGATTTCCGGCCGATGGTCAGCATGCCAAACTTCATATCAACCTCCTAGAGATGAAAGCAGTCATCCTGGCGGTTCAGCACTGGAGTCCTCTGCTAAAGAATTCGACCCTTCTGATTGCAACGGACAACACGACTGTCATAGCCCACATCAACAAGCAAGGAACTGCCCGGGCCTACTCCGCTTTCCAACTTGTGTGGACACTCTTCAACTGGGCTCAAGATCACCACTGTCATCTCTCCGCCCGCCATGTTCCGGGTCGACTCAACGTTCTGGCGGATCGCCTGTCCCGTCCCGACACTATTCTCCAGACCGAGTGGCAGTTACATCCGGAGGTCTTCCAAGCCGTTACCAAAAGCTGGGAGAACCCTCTGATCGACCTGTTTGCGACGAGGATCAACACACAGCTCTCCTTGTTCGTCAGCCCGATCTTGGACCCTCGAGCCCATGCCATAGACGCTCCATCGATCAGCTGGGACAACTTCCTTGCATACGCCTACCCACCCATAGCCTTGCTTCAGGAAGTACTTCAAAAGATTGCTCAGCACGACTGCGTCATTCTGCTCGTCATTCCTTGGTGGCGTCGTCGACCGTGGTTTCCGATGCTGGTTTCGCTCCTCACCGATCCACCTCGTCGTCTACCTACCTTATCAGGAACCTGTTGCGTCAACCTCACGGCGTAGTCCATCACAACCCTCAATGGCTCGACCTTCACGTCTGCAGGCTATCCAGAATGTCCTCACAGACCTGGGGTTTTCAGCAGCAGTTGCGGCGACGATAGTGTCTGCCAATCGACCCTCCACATCGCAACTCTACCAATCGAAGTGGAACTATTTCGTCGCCTGGTGCCGAGAATGGAACATCGATCCCGACACTTCCCTCTTCCATAAAGACAGGAAGTTCCAACTTAGCACCATTGAGGGGTACCGTCCAGCCTTGGCCAGGGTCCTTCGTCTATCAGTCGGCATCGACATTAGCCTTGATGACAACATCTCCGCCCTTCTACGTGCCTTCGCTTTACAGTCTAGACGTACCCGTCAACTCTTACCGAAGTGGGAGATTGGGGTGGTCCTCAGCGCATTTCTTCGCCCACCCTTTGAGCCGCTTCAACATGCCACGCTGAAAGCTGTTACCTATACGACTGCCTTTTCGACTGCTTTTGCCTTGGCCTCCAGTGTGTCCGAGCTTCACGCCCTGGAGAGAAAGACGATGACCTGGATTCGTCCCGCATATCCTTCCGGCCTATCCCAGAGTTCATCGCCAAGAATGAGTCCGTCCGCCTAGGTCCTTGTGCTCAACGTCTGTATACCATTCCATCGCTGGCAGACTTCGTCCAGGACCTTGATGACGACTTTCTTCTATGTCCTGTCCGAGCTTTACGTCACTACCTCACCCGTACGGATTCAGCCCGGGGAGACCGTCGACTATTGTTCCTCTCTCTTCACCCTGCGGCAACTCGTGACATCACCAAGAACACAGTGTCCTCCTGGTTGAAGAAGACTATCATATGGCCGTACCAGCTTGCCCTTGATGTACCCCCATTATTGGCCTCAGCTTCTTCACATGGAATACGTGCTATCGGAACATCCTGGCCGTTATGGAAGAACCTGTCCTTGCAAGACATTGTACAAAAACATGCGCTTGGAGTGCCAATTCGACCTTTACAGACTACTATCTAAGAGACATGCCAGTACAGACAGATAGAGTGGCAATGCTGGGGCCCATGGTTGCGGCCCAACATGTCATCCACTAGTCCGGAAAAAGGGGGGGCAGCACCGATCTCCGGCCCAAGCAAGCAAGCAAGCAAGGCAAGCAAGCAAGGGCCGACACGGTGGTGAGTATTATTAGCAAACCCGTGTCCGGTACTGTGGGACTTCAAGATAAGAGTGATGACAGATACGATCAGTCTTCCATCATCCGGAGCTCAGGACTCATACATGACCACTCCGCTCTGTTGGGATGGCTCCCTCAGGCCCCACAGTTCCTCAGGGAAGGGGTTTCTTGACAGAGTTCATCATGACTTGATCTCCCAGTGGCTACTCTGCATGAACTAAAAAAGGGACTACTATAAAGAAGCCGTGTCACACCTCCACCTTCTGTTGGTAGTGGCATAGCAATAGCAGGTGAAGATTTGAGCAATAAATATGAAACATTTATAAACAATGTTGGTATTTATTATCAAATCAAACCTGCTATTGCCAGGATTGCCCACCCAGCCTCCCCTCTCACGGCCTTTATCTTGACAACACGTCAGAAGGCGCAGTAGAACAAAGAGGAAGTATCATGAGGCGCATGCGCAGAGTAGCCACCTGGGCCCTAACCAGGGGGAAGATAACTCTTACTTTGCAAGGGATCTCCTAAAGGAGGATATAGGCATAGCAATAGCAGGTTTGATTTGATAATAAATACCAACATTGTTTATAAATGTTTCATATTTATCACCACTTACATGTACTTGTTGTCACCATATCCCAAAAATGAGTATTCATAGAAGCAACAAATTCACATCATACAGCAGAAGCCTATATTGGTCAGTTTGACCTTTCTTTTCTGGGCCAAATTGGTCCAAACGAGAATAATAGCATATCCGTGTAAGCCACACCTACAGATATCGGGTTGTGGCGATAGACGCTGTCATCTGCTGATGGTTAACACCATATCTCAAGAATTATACAGCCTAGTCTAACTGAAGTTACACCAGATACACATCTGGTGATGGGCTACATCTAAAATTGACCCTGGGGTATTTTCATCATGCACGTTCGTCCATTCATCTGTGTGTTTTCACCATATCTCAAGAATGACTGTGCCTAGTTTTAAGCACCAAATTCACATCATATATGCCTGTGGTCATAAAGCAGAAAACCTCCTTAACAGGGATCACATACTAGTGTCTCTTGTTCTGAACAATACAATTTTGATCCCTGGTCACCTGGGGGAATATTCATTTCAACCTTAGACCTCTCAAATGACAAATGTGTACATAGTTCATTCTTTTGTCACATCATGCCCATGTCATAATCAATGATCAATAGACCTGATTGTTGTTATTCTCATTTCTTCCTCTAAAGGAAGACGACAACACAAGCCAAGAAGAAAAAGGAAGCACAGTACACCGGAAAAGACTGGAACAGGTGAATGCCTTTTGTGTTGCCCAATTGCAAGCCTGCAAATCACTGCCAACCTATCAAAATGTCCAGTACCGAAAAGGTTTTGTCTGACAAATCTTTATTTTGTGATATTAACTGGTTTGCTGCTAAGTAAATATACGTGGTGTACATCAAGACTGCAGACTTTTGCCGACTTTTCAAAAACATAACTGGATTTCGTCAGTAAAAATGTATTTCAAATTCATTTGCTGGCGACTTGAATTATGTACCAATATATTCACAGTGGTACCGTCAGTGTTATTCTATGGTATTTTTTCACACAATCGATGGAATCATCTGCGTAAATACAATTTATTGGAAGACATTACACTGTTTTGGGCTTATAGTTGTCAAAAAATGGCGACTTATAGCACGAAAACCTGTGTTTTTTCAGCTAACTTCCTGTCTGGTTTTTCGCCACTTCCAGACCTCCATTTTAATACCTTGAGGTCTAATATGAAATGGGTGTCCCCTAGGTTTCTATAAAAATCCGCGATTTGGGCAGTTGGGCCAATGAAACAGTCGATAACAATTGATGAATATGACGTCATTCATGGCCAAAAATTGCCAGATCACATTATGGCTACTGACTGATTGGACCACGTGATCAGACACGCACAACTGGAGCATTTTCATTGGTTCGCGAACCCGAACATTTCAATGGCACCTGATGGCGCATGTTTTTGAAGGAATTCCGTAGCGAAGAAGAATGCAGAACTGAAAATAAAGTTTGTTTTGCAGATTACATCATTATGGGACCATACCCTGGGCTTGTACATCGACATTACGGCAAAGATTCATATGTTTTGATGCGAAATTCGGAATTTTACATTTGTGGTCGGAGATAATGATGCTATGTCATGGAAAATTCCACTCGTGTTTATGAATTTATTTATTTATCCCGATTTATTTTTCTCAATCCCACTAGCAAAGAATAGCATGAATTTATATGATAAATTACTGGCTTGGCTAACCAATAAATAAGGCCTCTCGCAGTCAATCAGTTAAGAGCTGGTGCTAGTATTGGACATTTTGTTAGGCAAAAATTGTTTTGTTCCTGTTTGAAATAACATATATTTGATAGCCTCTTTGTCTGGGCTAGGACTGGTCCGTTCAAATACTGCATATTCAACATGCTCATGTGAAATCTAAGCGTCATAACAGACATTTGTTACATGTATTCAGCCATCGTCAGTGAAGAATTTCCACGTCCATAATCAATAAACCTTAATCAGACAGTATTTAGCACCAAACTCCTACCAAGGATGACATGAAAATATATTTAATCAGAAGATAGTTTCTTACAAGAGAGAAGTGGTCAACAGTTTTCAATGATACCGGCAAGACATCATGGTGTACCTATCATCAAATTCGTATCACAGATCTGTATCCTATATTCTGATGCTTTTCATGTCGTATTGAGTAATGTATCTCAGTCATGCTTTATTGTGACTGTTCATATGAACACCATGAAGATCTTGTTTACTCGCTGTTCATACGACCCCTAGCTCTGGGTTAAGCAAAATTAGACATTCACGACACAAATCACCATAGATCTTGCATGCAACGATCATCATATTTAACTGTTATTGTGTGATACATGTATTTATCACCAAATTTGAGAAACTCTCAGTGAAGGCCTTTTCAAAGTCATGGAATTTTGTCACGGACAGAAGTTCTTCCCGGACATTTTATATGGTTAGTGGATGTTGTGTTATAACGCTGAATTGTGATTATTTGTATATTTGATATATGTACACACAGGAAAAAATTCATGTAAATGTGTTTCAAATAAGATGAGCTAAAGTTATAGTATATTTTTTATTCGACCAGGTCTGAGGAAGAAACCTAGACAAAGACGTACAAAAGGACAGAATGGTGCATGTTCTGAAAATGGTAAATTGATAGTAATGATCAACCAATAGATCTGTAGGAATTTGACCTTTTCTAGTACTTTTTCCACCATTCAAAGGCATTCTATCACATTAGCAGTTACTGATGAGATATTGTTGTCGTTATGTCTGGCGGGTTACACAGGGATGATGTCCAGATCCAAAACTGTCTTTGGACAACAAATATGTATTGACAGAACAAATATTTTTGTGTAAAGAATATTTTTGTTCTGGACTGGCTTCAGATGTTTATCGGGGGTCGAAATAACCACAAAGGACTTAGACATTTGCAAGTAAAAAGTGTCCTGAAATTTGTAGCAAGAGTCAATCTTGGCTTCATTATATGCCCGCATGCAGAATTTAGCAAAATTTGATGGAAAGTAGTCCCACATTCACGACATGCGGACAGATTTTTATATTGCCTTGCAGATCTATACCTACGGTAACATTAGAGTATTAAAATTAACTTTTCACAACAACACTGCAACATTGGAAACAAACCACAACTGTAAAAATTAAAAATACAGATATATTTTCACAGGGAGAACAGATTACTTAACTTTCCACAAGCTTGACGTATATCCCAAATTTGATGGCAATCCCCATCCCTGAACTGAAGTTGTTGTAAATGGTTCAGTGGTTTCAGATTTATGGGTCAGTGACCTTGGCGTTCTGAACTTTTGACCTTAATTTTGGGTCGAAACACATCGCCTGCTGCCAAGGCATTCACTCACAAAAAACATGGATTTTTTTTCCATTTTTAGCTCGCCGTTACGTAGTAAGGCAAGGTATTGTGAGAGAGAGGGCAGTTGTCGGTGTCGGTGCATGTCCGGTTAGACTTTTATGTTATGGGTGTTTCATATTGTTTAATCAACTAGTCCCCCAGTTTTCACCACATCCTCCTGAAACTTGGTGGGCTTGATAAACAGGCTTTGAAGATGTATACCTCCTATTTATGAGACGAACTATGAATTATTGTCAAAATTATCAGGTTTTACCACGTTTTGGACTTAGCCAATTTCTCTATCAACTTCAGTATACAGCTAGTCCCATAGTTAGACTTTTATGTTTGGGTCAATTAGTCCCCCAGTTTTCACTGAAACTTGGTGGGCTTGATAAACAGGCTTTGAAGATGTGCACGTCGTATTTATGAAATGAAATATGAATTTTTGTCGAAATTACCACGTTTTGGACTCAGTCAATTTCTCCATCAACTTCAGTATACATGTGTAGCTAGTCCCATATTTGAGCTCTTATGTTTGTGTCAACTAGTCTCCCAGTTTTTACTACATCCTCCTGAAACTTAGTGTGCTTGATAAACAGGCTTTGAACATGTGCACCTCGTATTTATAAGATGAAATATGATTTTTTGTCAAAATTACCAGGCTTTGCACTTAGTCAATTTCTCCATCAAATTCAGTATACATCTAGCAGTTTTGTGTAATCAACTAGTGCCACAGTTTTCACTACATGCTCATGAAACTTGGTGGGCTTGATTAACAGGCTTTGAAGATGTGCACCTCATATTTATGAGATGAAATATGGATTTTTGTCAAACTTACTATGAGTTGGACTTACTTACTGCTGCCATTTATACTGAAGCACCAACTTACTGCTGCCATTTATACTCAAGCACCGATCTGCGAGCTGCCGGGTTCAATTGAAGCCTTGTTGGCCTAAGTGACCTTGACCGTTGACCCACTGACCTTAGTTTTGGCATGCGACACATCGTCTCTCCCTATTGTATCCAGTCAGAATTTTTAGTGAGTGGATACAATAGGGGAGACGATGTGTCGCAATTTAACTCCTTACTCCGTACAAATTAACATGCAAAACTGCAAGACAAGCCATTTCTTTGTCAGACATGTCCTGTAAATTAATACAAATTTCGAATACTGTTAACTGAGAGAGAAAGGGTGATGTTTTCACCTCGAAATTGATAATTTGGCACAAATACACTACTTTAACATACTGTAATTCATTGAAGAACCTGATGTTCCAGTGTCAAATAATTTCTCTGAGCTTGCCCCCCTGTGCAGTCATTTTGACCTTGTTGTATGTAAACATGATAAGAAATTAAGGTTTGGTCGGCATCCGGTGTTACAGACTTTTGTTCTGTGTAACAACTTGCTTCATATGGACTTTTATCCCAATTATCGAGCCGTCTCTTCTCATCTGACGGCTACATAACTCATCATTTCCATCAGATGAGTTCACAGAGTTATTATATCCCAGCTCTTAGCTATTTGTGTCTAATTCCGCTTAAGCCGGTGCTAGGGGCTGTTTGGGCATGCAAGGTCCAGTTGCCCACATGAACAGCTGCAATAAGAGCGTGGCTGAGAGACAAATCATATCATGGATATCTTCATCTGTAAGATGTGTCGTTGCTATGATGCATACGGAATATCAGCCTGTGACTTCGGTCAGTATGCCGACATCTTTTCTCATCACATTTTCATGTTTCCAAATTCAACATGGTTGTGTTTTCTTTGATAACAGACAAATGTCTTTCACATGTAATATTTAATTTTTGGCAATCAAACTGCACTTGGATGAGACCAAATCCTCGCCAAATGGCACCAGGTTCTTTTGGAATGATCAGAATATCTCCAGATGTATATGTAATGTGTATCATTAATCTGTAGTATAACTTCGTTTCAGGTGAGGAAGATTCCAGTGGAGAAGAATGGGAAGCTCCAGCAAAAAAGCAATGTTAGTATTTCGTTGTCTTGCATGATTTATTCATCTCGTCTTTGTAACATAATGCACGCTATATGAAAGTACAAGATTTCTTTACCCCTCTGCTAACTTTGGCCAAAAAGATATTGCTGCGTTCGTGTTAATGCCTTCTCGTAAGAGATTATAGCTAACATCATTATAGGGATACCATGGCTGTATCTTGTTTGGCCCAGAACCCTTCGGAACATTGACCTAATATTTTGAGGTTTAAGCAGCCTTCACAATTAAGGAAAACTGCATTTGACATACATTTGAAATTACTGAGGTGAGGTTATATTTGCTACAGCGTTTGCCTCTGCATTGCTGTGGCTAATTGAGGGACTGTCAAAGTATTCTGTAATGGGGGATAAGTAACTGCAAGCACCATATCTCATGAAAAAATATAGTTCTAAACTTTGGCCGACCTCGCAGACCTCATCTAGTCTGTCCTGTCTGGTCATCCGCCCTTCCTGTGTCCCATTTATAGTACTATTCAGTCAGGGGAAAGAATCGATGTCTCTGGAAATACTTGGATGTAAAGTTAGCTCATAACCATGGGTTCACATGGTGACATCACCAAAACTCATTTGCATAAAATCTCCGTGTAGCAGATCTTACATTTTAATCTACAATATCTCAACAATTATCTACAATTAGGAGTATTTACATGTGGTAAACTGTATTTTAATTTTTACCACTTTCTGCTCCTAAAAATTACTTCAGGCAGTTTTGGTTCGACTGAAATTGCAGCTGCGACACTTTCAGGACTTCTTTCTGGCTGACATTGTTGCTTGCTCCCAGGTCCAGTCGGGCTGGAGCCAGGGATGATAATTCATATATACCTCCATCGTCACATAACCACGTCTGATAGAAAATCTACCTACATTTAACATACCATGGCTGACTGAAGCTGCCTGGCCCTCTTCTGTATTTAATCCATTAATCCCTGGATGTGCGACTAAATTTTGCTCTGACCATCAGCCGCTGTTTGGCATATATATGGATAGTTTGTATTACATGTATTACCTATTCATTTTAACTGTGATACATTATGGATGTTTATCATGCATGACTTGCCTACAGAGAACACAATATTGCAATTTTTGACGGGGAACTTTGAAACTTTTATGTAGGTCAAGTAAAGTCGAAGACAACAAAGCGTCCTTGGAGTGAGGAAGAGACTGATGCCGTCATGAGACATTTCAGGCAACATGTGACTCTGCAAAAAGTCCCCAGGAAAGGAGAAATTGACCATTGTAAAAAGCAAGAGCCGTCACTGAACACGAGGACTTGGAATAATATAAAGGACTTTGTTAGAAACAAAAGTAAGACCCAAAAGTCAAAGAAACTATTTTAGATGCATAGAAATTGGGCCTGGTACGGATGTTAAAACAGTGGATTTGTAGATGATCTCTTGGGCATTTCTAATTGTCACCCGACGCCCAAAGGGCTTGAGTGTTCCTCAACGCCCGAAGGGCTTGACGGAGACTATAGTATTTGGGTTCGTCCGTCTGTCTAACTTTGTTTCTGGACAATAAATTGTGTAAAAATGAATAGATTCTTTCCAAATTTGTCACAAAATCTCACTTGGGATTGGTTTTTGTACCGATCTGCCGATAGGTGGCACCACCTAGGGGCTAGTTGAAATTTTGTTTTCGGACAATATTCTGTAATAATGAATGGATTCTTCCCAAATTAGGTATGAGGGTACTTTAATTGTCACAAGTTCTCACATGGGATTGTTTTTTTGTGTCGATCCACCAACAGATATGAGAGTTGCGATTCAGTTCATAGTGTGAATAACTGGCGCTCGCACATATTTGGGAAACCTGGGTAAAGTGGTTCGTTAAAGAGGCAATAGAGCGACTGATATTTTTTAGCTAAGCTGAAGATTATTATTATCTGATGTGTTTACCAAAGTGTTTTCAAGTGGGGAAGTCTGGTCATATTTTGACAGTTAAATGTTGGTCAGAATTATTCACGTTAGATTTAGGCTGAAGTATGTCCATTTTAATTAGTCGCCTACTCCATGGTTGATCAAAAATCAACGCTTGGTCTTATATGAATTTCCTTTGTTATAAAGTGTGTAACAACTAAACATCTACAAAAATCACTTTATAACAACTTTTCTATTTCATAATGCCCGAGACTAAAATAACAGGGATGAGTATTGGACTGAAATCTCATGATATCGCGCTCTCGGCGTCATTTTGCGCAGCCATTTTATAGAGGAGAGAAGTGCACAGTTGTCATTGTTTTCCCCCTGTGACGCCAGCGCTCACTCCATTGTCATGGCTGTGTTTCTGGTGGAGAGGTCAGCTGATGCACAGGTTTTGTGGTGTCACACGGAGAGAACAATGGCTTAACAGCTTGCGTCCGACCGCGACTCAGGTAATAGCGAGAAGCTCATTGCCTTGAGGCTATGCTGTTGGGCTATTGCTGATTCTAATCTCTGTATTTTAGTCTCAGATAATGCTAAGCTCCATAAGAAATGTTTGAAAGATCTCGGCTCAATTGATAGGGTCACGTGATATATGTTAATCTTATTGGGGCAAAGGGAACTGGCATCATATACGGTAATTTCATGGGTATGTCAGTAGTCTTGATGACCATCCACATGAAATAAACCCAAAAACTACCACGCCCGCATGACCATAATAGGAGGAGGCTGCCATGGGCCCCGAATCAATTGACATATATGTGACGTCGCCTATCAATTGAACCGCCGTCTCGCAAACAAGTCTTATGTAGCTTAGTATTATGAAATAGAAAAGCTGTTACAAAGTGAGATTTGCTGTGATTACCTCGGGCCAAACGGTACCATTTTGTAGATTTTAGTTGTTACACACTTTATGAAAAAGAAAATTCATGTAAGACCAAACGTTGAGTTTTGACAGGCCACGGAGTAGGCGACTAATTAAAATGGACAGACTTTAGGTTTCTTTACACTCTTATATTTAACGGACAACAGTAATATTTAGCCAATGAGGTAATGATTGGTTTGTGTTAATTCAATCCAGATTAAAAGGAATCATATCAGAAATAAGTTGAGAGATTTAAATTTTTTGTATGTGTTTGAAATGACTGAATATTGTAACGATGTCTTCCACAAGAGGACACAAAATAATTTGTGACAATACATATTTCATTGAATTGACTTTTTGAGTAATTCCACAGATCATAACATAAGACAAAAACAAGATGGATAACCTGGCGTTGCCTGATGAAATTACCGATTTCTTTTGGAATATTAATATGTGTATGCCCTTTTTGAGAATAAATGACCTGTTTTGATATCATTATCTTCCGGGTAGACCGTCATAATGTGTGATAGAAATGGCATGTACGGTGGAAAAGACATTATGTTTACTCATTACCCTGCAAATAGTCGTTAATATATTACTTTTAATTTTCCGGTATACCAACCGCTGTACTACCACGACAAGCTGCATTGGGTTATCAATGCACGTTTTTCGCCTGACAGTGGAGCCATGAGTGCAAAACTTCTCCCCCTGCATATACCGCTCACTTTGATTAGTCCTCAGTTGAGCCGTAAGTTCGGCTTGCAGTGAAGTCCCGAAAGCCTTCGTTCTTATTTGGCATTCGCAGGTTGGAGTAAAGTGGGAGGGGCGTAGAAGCCAGATGGTGTTAATCTGCTTAAACAGATGCACCAGGTGCCCTTTCGTAGTGTTGCAGTGGTTGATATACTGGGAAATTAAAAGTAATATATTAACCACTGTTTGCAGAGTAATTACTCGTAAAAACTGATTTTAAGTTTATTATTTATTATATTTTCATGTAGTCTACATGTATATAAACTTTCAGTGAAACAAGGAATAATTATGAATTTTAGATCATGAACAAAGTATATATTTGGTGGTTAAAAAGGCAGATTGGAATATTTGTTTTTATACGCCCGTCGTTAGACGAGGTCGTATGATGCGATCGGGAGTTCTGTCCGTCTGTCTGTCCATCTATCCGTCCATTAACTTTTGTTGTCCATGCAATATCTCCAGTTCCAGGTTATGGATTGGAACCAAACTTTGGATACAGGCTACCCATGGGGCAAAGAAGAACCCTATTAATTTTGAGCCTATTGATTTTTATGTCTGTCTGTTCGTCCTCCTGTCTGTCAGTTAACTTTTGTTGTCTGTGCAATATCTCAAGTTCTAGGTTATGGACTGGTACCGAACTTTGGGTACAGGTTACCCATGGGGCAAAGAAGAACCCTATTCAGTTTGAGATCAAAAGGTCAAGGTCACTGTGGCCAAAAAAATGGGGAAATCCTTGAAAATTTTTGTGTCCATGCATTAACTCTAGTTGAGAAATTCAAATTGGGATGAAATTTAAGATATTCCTCAAACTCAAGATAAACAAGAGAAGCCTAAAGATTTTGATGTTTGTCTGTTCGTCCTTCTGTCTGTCAGTTAACTGTTGTCTGTGAAGTATCTAGTGTTCCAGGTCATGGATTGGTACCAAAATCTGGGTACAGGATTCCGATGGGGCAAAGAAGAACCATATTCATCTGGTGGTCAAACAGTCAAGGGTCAAGGTCACTGTGGCCAAAAATTTCGGAAATCCTTGAAAAGTGTTGCTAATGCTACAACTCCAGATCAGTAATTCAGATTGCGATGACATTTAAGTTATCCCGCAAACTCGTGACAAACAAGAAGCCTATTCATTTTGATGTCTGCCTGTTTGTCCTCCTGTCTGACTTTTGTTGTCGTTGCAATATCTCCAGTTTCAGATTATGCATTGGTACCAAACTTAGGGTATATGTTACTGCTGAGACTTGGAATAGCAGCCCTATCGATTTTGAGGTCAAAGGTCAAGGTCACTGTGGCCCAAAAACATGACATTTGGATTGATCTCTTTCCCATGTGGGATTGCATTATATTAAATCTGGTCAGCAGTGCGGCCATATTATGAAGCCATACGGCTCTTGTTACGCATTTACGGGGAGCATTTATGTAACAGAAGTGTGAAGTTTATCATCTTTGGTTGTTCAGAAGAACGAAATGGTTCGAAAGAGTTGGTATATTTTGTTACTAAAAATATCTAACAAAATAATTTATATGTAGACTACGAATGAATCTTTTGCACTATAAAACTCATGTTTTGGACCAGTCAAAAATCAACTTTATTAACCTCACACGCAAAGTTTCTTCTGAGTATTCAATTCATCCTTCATTTGAATTGTACATGCCATGCTGACTTTCTACTTCATTGGTGTCTAACTGGGAGAATTATATGATGTTTGATCAAGATTAGCATTGCTGTATTTCTGTAAAACAGTAACAATTATTATACGCCGGTTGTTAGACAATGTCGTAGTATGGGATACAGTGTTCTATTAAATGCTTTCCGTTAACGTTTGTTTTCTGCGCAGTATCTCCAATTCCAGGTTAAGGATTCGCATCTGGTACAGGTCACCCAAGGGGCAACGAAGGAACCTATTCAGGTTGAGGTCAAGGTCACTGAAGCCCCCAACACAAGGAAATTGTTCAGAATTGTTGTTCCATGCCATTAAACTCTTGTCCAGTAATTCAGTTTGATGAATAACTTAAATTTTCCTAGGAAACGAGAAACCTATTGGTTTGTGATGTCCATCTTTTCCTCCTTCGGGTACAGGTCAGAGCAAAGAAGAACTCCATTCATTTGATGTCAACAGTCACTGTGGTCACAAATTCGGAAACCCTTAAAATTGTTGTATCCATGCCTTAACTCTGGTTCAGTAACTAAGTCTATTGATTTTGATGTCTGGTTGCCCTTCTGTCTGCCAGTTAACTGTTGTCTGTGCAATATCTGCAGTTTCAGGTCATGGATTGGTAACACACTTTAGATATACCTAACTGCAGGGAGAACGAATAACACTATTGATTTTGAGGTTACAACGGTCAAGGTCACTGTGGCCTAGAAACCTGAAATTTGGATTGATCTCTTTCCCATGATTACAGTATATTACATCTGGTAAGCAATGTGGGTATATTATGAAGCCATATTGGCTCGTTTATTATTTTTTTTAATTGGTGGAAGTCTTTGTTTAGGGCTAGTTGGCAAGTCACTGGACATTGCAGGGATCCGATATATATCCCAATAATTGTGTTTCGAATAGACCAAACTGTAATTGTCACTGTCTACATGTCTTCATTACAATACACAGGGTTCCTACAGGGGTTTGAAAATATGAAAATGGTTTGGAATTTTAATTCTGTCCCTCAAGGCCTGAAATTGGTTTGGAATTTGCTTGGAGAAACTGTATTAAGGTCTTGAATTCTGTCATCATCTCTTCTAGGACAATTCATGATCGAGAATTCACCATAGTTTGTCATGATGCTCTTCCATCTAACTGAATTTTTGGAATTTGTGAATCAAAAGCTAATCAAATTCCAAGTAGTAAGACATTGGCTGCAGCTAATCTAATGATCGGAGGGCAGAAGACCAAAAAGAAACTGAAGATTACTGTACAAACTTGTCTATGACAGATTTGCTGTGAATAGGGTTTGGAAATCTCTATTTTTGATCTTGAAATGGTGTGGAATTCCATAAGCTCTGAAGTGTGGGAACCCTGTATACATATTGACAAAGTTCCATATTTGATGTTATTAAAGTTGATATTTTTCAACAGAAGCATTGTGTGTGATTGACTTTTAACAGCCAGTAAGCAGATTATTTGGAGTACAATATGGTGTTGCGGTTAGCAATTAACTGCTATCTACAAGGGTAATGCATAGATGACCAACATAAACCGAATGCAGCTCCCCAGCCCAGGCAAAAAAAGTTGACTACAGACTCAGTACAACAAAAGTGAATACAGTAATACTACAGTATACTATAGTTTGACTACAGTATGTAGTAGTGCTATAGTTCAACTACAGTATAACTGGTTAGGGCATTCGCCTTGCAAGCGGGAGGTCCAGGGCCGAGCCATACCAAAGGCTTAAAAAATGGTACTTGGTGCTTCCTCGCTTAACGCTCAGCATTAAGAGGATACATCAAGGATGGTTGGCCCGGTGTCAGAATAATGTGACTGGGTGGGGTGCCGAGGTCGGATGTGCTCTGCGGACCCGGTTTCTTCAGTGTGGCAGCACTATAAAAATGGCGGCATTAGGTCCGCTCTGTCACCAGCAGGCTCCGTCGCTGATATAACAGAAAAAATGGATGACGGGCGACGTTAAATACTCACTCACTCACTCAGTTACAGTATAACTGTGGTACTACTAGAGTAAAATGAAGTTTGTTTTCAATTATCACAGTTAATGTTATACTGTAGTTCAACTATAGAACTACTACATAGTACTAGTAGTAGTAGTACTACCATGACTACAGTATAAACTGTGGTGCTTACTACAGTTAATTGAAAACAAACTTCACTTTACTCTAGTAGTACCACAATTTTATTGCAATCCCTAAAGTAGCACTGTAGTCAGTTGTTTTTGAGTGGGTCAGAAGTGGCAGAAAACATGTGAAAAGTTGATGATGAAACAAGGCTGAAATTGGCAAGCCAGTTCTTTGTACCTTTTTATAGAAATTGTTATTCCGAGAATAATAGCCACCCACACAGAAGACTGAAGATTTTATGTTGAAGTTTGAAAAACCATTATCTGAGATAATGACATAAAAATAGCACCTCAATACACTTGTTTTCTGTTGATGCAATCTATACTATTTGGAGACAAGGATAACAGAAGACAGGATCTAGGATAAGACCATGCAAGTTATTTCATGTTTTTATGACATGGGTATCGTCTGTTTCATGAGATTGAGGGTTAGAACATTAGGTCAGAATGACTCCTTATTAATTTGAATGGGAGGTGTTGCCATGAATTTCTTGGGCCATTGAATCTCATGTCTGCCTACAGCTTCAAAATGAAGAAATGGTATTTTCTTTAACCCTACCTGGCCTGGGGGGGGGGCCATTATGGCCCCCCCTACCAAACTTTCTGCACTATCTCCGGAACGGCGAAAAATGGAAAGCTGAAACTCCGTGACTTTATCATTTGTCTTATTGGGGTCATTTTGAGCCTATTTTCATAACCCCCCGAGCAAAGGATCATGGGTAAATTCAAGATGGCGGCCACGTGGTGTACCAGAAAAGTGATTTTTTGTCATATTTCTTCAAAGTTTCTGCTTTTCCGCAATGAAAAGTGGGCAAAAACTATTTTATTTCATATCACATTAATATTTGCTAATTTTTCATGCAGTTTTTGTGGAGAAATTGCAAAAATAAAAAATTCGGAAAATCTGACCAAAATATCGACCAAAAAATGCCGTTTTTCAAAATGGCGTCACTGTGACGTCATCAAAGCGGCCATCTTGGAATTTTTTACATTTTCTGGTAGAGCTTGACCCAAGGGTATAGTGTAATAAGTTTCAGCCCCCTAGCTCAAGGGGTAAGAAAAATAATTAGGGGGGGCCATTTCGGCCCCCCCCCAGGCCTGGACAGGTCCCAAAAAGCCCAGGCCAGATAGGGTTAAATAATAGGGTAATTTGATATACACATACCATATTTATTCCAGCTATCATTAAGCAGACACTAGATTCAACAACCAAAGACATTCACAGGCAAAGTTCACAACCGGTCCTGGATCAGTACACAGACCAATTGTCCTCGAAACTGGACTCCACCCAATGTGTGCCAAACAATAAAAAGTAGACTGACTGCACCGAAAATGACCACAACTGGGCACATTTACATGTATAAGCATGACCACAACTGGGCACATTTATAATCATGTACTGAACTGTCTGCATAGAAACTGACAATACAGCTGGAGACATTTACATGTACCGAACTGACTGCGTAGAAACTAAATATAAAACTGGGGACATTCACATGTTCATGTTCTGAACTGAATGCACTGAACCTGACTATACAACTAGGGACATGGACAGAAACTGAATGTACTATGGACTATAGACCTAGGGACATGCAGATATAACAGACTGACTTCATAGTACCGGAGCCTGCAATCTGGGACTTGCACATGTACTAGACTAACAGCATAGAAACTGAGTATAAAACTGGGACATTCACATGTACTACGAGAGATCCTGAAGAATCTTGGCGCCCACCATTGTCCGATAATTGTAAGCTAATGACTAGAGGAACTTTTTGTCCATTGTTACTAAGAACAAACGATTGATTTGTAATTTTGTTTACAGAATTTCGAATCCGAGCGAAAAAGATTGAAAAACGCCACTGAAAAACAACAAGATATAATCTAAGTTTCAGGAGTTTCAAGATTTCTAGAAACTGTACTTTTGTCGGTTGTTATAATACAAGAGAAATGAGCAAAGTTAGTCTGAAAGTGAATGTACATGTACGGAGGATCCTTCGCCTTTGTTTTGTAGTATTTTTTTATTTATTTTTTTGCACGTGTCATCATTGGGTACTGGAAGCGAAGACCAATCTCTTTGACACTTTGGCATGAGCTATGAAACATACTTAAGATTTTATGATCAGGAACGAATGCTAATTCTGTTCTGTTTATTGGGCTATTTTGAGATATCTCTTTTAAGATACCATGCTCGAAAATAGTAAGATGGTACAACACTTAATACTGAAGGGATCCGGTCTGTGCAGTAATGGATATCTTGCACAACTAGACCCCAAGGGGAACCTGTGTACCAAATTTTAGAAAGATCCATACAGTAGTTCCTGAGAAATCGCGATAACAAGGTTTCGTGGAGAAATCCAAGATGGCTGCCTTGTGGCCATATTGGATTTTCAATTCGGACCGAAAAATGTATCTTGCACAAGTAGACCCTAAGGGGAACCTGTGTACCAAATTTGAGAAAGATCCATGCAGTAGTTCCTGCGAAATCGTGACAAGGTTTCATGGGGAAATCCAAGATGGCTGCCTGGTGGCCATATTGGTTTTCGAATCGGACCGAAAAAGGTATCTTGCACAAAAAGACCCTAAGGGGAACCTGTGTACCAAATTTGAGAAAAATCCATAGAGTACTTCCTGAGAAATGACGATAAAGTTTCATGGGGAAATCCAAGATGGCTGCCTGGTGGCCATATTGGATTTTCGAATCGGACCAGGAAAGGTATCTTGCACAACTAGATCCCAAGGGGAACCTGTGTACCAAATTTTAGAAAGATCCATACATTACTTCCTGAGAAATGACGATAACGAAGTTTCATGGGAAAATCCAAGATGGCTGCCTGGTGGCCATATTGGATTTTCGAATCGGACCAGAAAATTTATCTTGCACAACCAGACCCCAAGGGGAACCTGTGTACCAAATTTGAGAAAGATCCATGCAGTAGTTCCTGAGAAATCGTGATAAGGTTTCATGGAGAAATCCAAGATGGCTGCCTGGTGGCCATATTGGTTTTTCGAATCGGACCGAAAAAGGTATCTTGCACAACTAGACCCGAAGGGGAACCTGTGTACCAAATTTGAGAAAGATCCATTCAGCAGTTCCTGAGAAATCGCGATAACAAGGTTTCATGGGGAAATCCAAGATGCTTGCCTGGTGGCCATATTGGATTTTCGAATCGGACCAAAAAAGGGTTCTTGCACAACTAGACCCCAAGGGGAACCTGTGTACCAAATTTGAGAAAGATTCATGCAGTAGTTCCTGAGAAATCATGATAACAAGGTTTCATGGGGAAATCCAAGATGGCTGCCTGGTGGCCATATTGGTTTTTCGAATCGGACCGAAAAAGGTATCTTGCACAACTAGACCCCAAGGGGAACCTCTGTACCAAATTTGAGAAAGATCCATCCAGTAGTTCCTGAGAAATCGCGATAACAAGGTTTCATGGGGAAATCCAAAATGGCTGCCTGGTGGCCATATTGGATTTTCGAAACGGACCAGAAAAGGTATCCTGCACAACTAGACCCCAAGGGGAATCTGTGTACCAAATTTGAGAAAGATCCATGCAGTAGTTCCTGAGAAATTGCAATAACAAGGTTTCATAGGGAAATCCAAGATGGCTGCCTGGTGGCCATATTGGATTTTCGAATCGGACCAAAAATGGTATCTTGCACAACCAGACCCCAAGGGGAACCTGTGTACCAAATTTGAGAAAAACCCATGCAGTACTTCCTGAGAAATCGTGATAACAAGGTTTCATGGGGAAATCCAAGATGGCTGCCTGGTGGCCATATTGGATTTTCGAATCGGACCAAAAAAGGTTTCTTGCACAACTAGACCCCAAGGGGAACCTGTATACCAAATTTGAGAAAGATCCATGCAGTAGTTCCTGAGAAATCGTGATAAGGTTTCATGGGGAAATCCAAGATGGCTGCCTGGTGGCCATATTGGATTTTCGAATCGGACCCAAAAAGGTTTCTTGCACAACTAGACCCCAAGGGGAACCTGTGTACCAAATTTGAGAAAGATCCATGCAGTACTTCCTGAGAAATCGCGATAACAAGAATTCTTTACGGACGGACAGACAGACGGACGGACGGACGACGGACTGACGGACGGACGGACGGACGACGGACAAAAAGTGATTTGAACAGCCCACCATCTGATGATGGTGGGCTAAAAATGACTGCAAAAAAACTTGCTATACATCTGGGGACATATACTAGACTGACTGCATAGGAAACTGACAACTGAGGACATTTATATAACATGTACTGCACTGACTGCATAGAAACAGACTATGCAACTGGGGACGTATGCATGTAGTGAACATTGATTGCATAGAAGCTGGCTGTACAAATGGGGACCTTCAAATGGAACATGCACTAATCTGACTGCACTGAGACTGGCTATACAACAGGGGACATTCGCATGTACTGGATTACTGCATAGGAACAGACTATGCAACTGAGGACATATACATGTAGTGGACTGATTGCATAGAAGCTGGCTATACAAATGAGGACATTCACTTGGGAACATGCACTAATCTGACTGCATTGAAACTGGCTATACAACAGGGGACATTCACATGTACTGGATGACTGCATATAAACGGACTGCCACTGGGGACATATACAAGTAGTGGACTGATTGCATAGAAACTGGCTATACAAATGGGGACATTCACGTGGGAACATGCATTAATGTAACTGCATTGAAACTGGCTATACAACAGGGGACATTCGCATGTACTGGATGACTGCATAGAAACAGACTATGCAACTGGGGACATACACATGTAATGGACTGATTGCATAGAAGCTGGCTATACAAATGGGGACATTCACATGGGAACATGCACTAATCTGACTGCACTGAAACTGGCTATACAACAGGAGACGTTCGCATGTACTGGATGACTGCATAGGAACAGACTATCCAACTGGGGACGTATGCATGTAGTGAACTGATTGCATAGAAGCTGGCTGTACAAATGGGGACATTCAAATGGAACATGCACTAATCTGACTGCACTGAGACTGGCTATACAACAGGGGACATTCGCATGTACTGGATGACTGCATAGGAACAGACTATCCAACTGGGGACATATACATGTAGTGGACTGATTCATAGAAGCTGGCTATACAAATGGGGACATTCGCATGGGAACATGCACTAATCTGACTGCACTGAAACTGGCTATACAACAGGGGACATTCACATGTACTGGATGAGTGCATAGAAACAGACTATGCAACTGGGGACATATATGTAGTGGACTGATTGCATAGAAGCTGGCTATACAAATGGGGACATTCACATGGGAACATGCACTAATCTGACTACACTGAAACTGGCTATACAACAGGGGACATTCGCATGCACTGGATGACTGCATAGAAACGGACTATGCAACTGGGGACATATACATGTAATGGACTGATTGCATAGAAGCTGGCTATACAAATGGGGACATTCACATGGGAACATGCACTAATCTGACTGCATTGAAACTGGCTATACAACAGGGGACATTCGCATGCACTGGATGACTGCATAGAAACGGACTATGCAACTGGGGACATATACATGTAGTGGACTGATTGCATAGAAACTGGCTATACAAATGGGGACATTCACGTGTGAACATGCATTAATGTAACTGCATTGAAACTGGCTATACAACAGGGGACATTCGCATGTACTGGATGACTGCATAGAAACAGACTATGCAACTGCATGGGGACATACACATGTAATGGACTGATTGCATAGAAGCTGGCTATACAAATGGGGACATTCACATGGGAACATGCACTAATCTGACTGCACTGAAACTGGCTATACAACAGGAGACGTTCGCATGTACTGGATGACTGCATAGGAACAGACTATCCAACTGGGGACGTATGCATGTAGTGAACTGATTGCATAGAAGCTGGCTGTACAAATGGGGACATTCAAATGGAACATGCACTAATCTGACTGCACTGAGACTGGCTATACAACAGGGGACATTCGCATGTACTGGATGACTGCATAGGAACAGACTATCCAACTGGGGACATATACATGTAGTGGACTGATTCGTAGAAGCTGGCTATACAAATGGGGACATTCACATGGGAACATGCACTAATCTGACTGCACTGAAACTGGCTATACAACAGGGGACATTCACATGTACTGGATGAGTGCATAGAAACAGACTATGCAACTGGGGACATATATGTAGTGGACTGATTGCATAGAAGCTGGCTATACAAATGGGGACATTCACATGGGAACATGCACTAATCTGACTGCACTGAAACCGGCTATACAACAGGGGACATTCGCATGCACTGGATGACTGCATAGAAACGGACTAGGCAACTGGGCACATATACATGTAGTGGACTGATTGCATAGAAACTGGCTATACAAATGGGGATATTCACATGGGAACATGCACTAATCTGACTGCATTGAAACTGGCTATACAACAGGGGACATTCACATGCACTGGATGACTGCATAGAAACGGACTATGCAACTGGGGACATATACATGTAATGGACTGATTGCATAGAAGCTGGCTATACAAATGGGGACATTCACATGGGAACATGCACTAATCTGACTGCATTGAAACTGGCTATACAACGGGACATTCGCACGTTCTGAATGACTGCATAGAAACAGACTATGCAACTGAGGACATGTAGTGGACTGATTGCATAGAAACTGGCTATACAAATGGGGACGTTCGCATGTACTGGATGACTGCATAGAAACAGACTATGCAACAGGGGACATATACATGTAATGGACTGATTGCATAGAAGCTGGCTATACAAATGGGGACATTCACATGGGAACATGCACTAATCTGACTGCACTGAAACTGGCTATACAACAGGGGACGTTCGCATGTACTGGATGACTGCATAGAAACAGACTATGCAACTGGGGACATATACATGTAATGGACTGATTGCATAGAAACTGGCTATACAAATGGGGACATTCACATGGGAACATGCACTAATCTGATTGCACTGAAACTGGTTATACAACAGGGGACGTTCGTATGTACTGACCTGGATGACTGCATAGAAACAAACTATGCAAGTGGGGACATATACATGTAGTGGACTGATTGCATAGAAGCTGGCTGGACAAATGGGGACATTCACGTGTACATGTATGAGTTGACTGCATGGAAAAAGACCATATAACTGGGGACATGAACTGAATTGACTACATATGAACTGACTACACATCTGGGGACATGCATAAGTTACTCTATTGAACGGACAGTACAGAAACACTGACTAAACAAAGGAGGCATTCGCATTCATGTATATATTTGACGACACAGAAACTGACTTAGGTTTATTCAGTTTAGTATCAAAATGGCACAAAGGCCTGGTAGAAGTTGTCAATTGCTTCGTCAGCTGTTGGAATATTTCAGCAAGGGCCAAGCCCTTGGGCTCTTATTAGTGTTTTATTATTATAATTATTATTCTTTCCACCAGATTTTGTGAAAGATATCTCGGAAAACTACATTATGAAACCTCTGTAACACTCTTTGTCGAGATGGGAAACTCGGCAATACCGCTATTCAATCTGACACACGAAGAAGGATAATAATACACGGATTTGACGATGCAGTATAGACTGTACCAGTTACTTTTGCGTATTTTAATTAATATGATAATCAATTGCAGATTTAAGACGAAACATGCCAGATACTCAACGATCCTTGCGATATCGGCATTGTGAGTCGTGTGGTTTATCAATATCTTCTAAGTGACTTGTACAAATGAAGGCACGACGAGGAAAGAATTCTAGTACTCGTGAACGTATCCATCGGCAAATTTTTGTGAAAACTGTGAAGTAGCTTGGGCCTCGTAAGTTGACCGCTTCTCAAGTAAAGCTAATTTGAGATTATAAGGTCACTGTCGGACTCCTTGTCGAATGAGAGGTTAGATGTATTTGTGATAAAACAGATAATTTGAAAATGAATACGCAATATTGGCGTTTATTGGGTCAGTAGAGTTACGTGTCTCAGTTGTATGATGTATCCTTGATCTGTTTCACTTGCTTATAATCCGGATTAGTAGAGAAATAATATGTATTGTTGGAACATCAATGGCCGCCTTATTTCAAACTGCAACCGTAATGCGCTCAGGGTTTTGTTTGGAATCGCCAATGGAGCACTGGGTTGAAAGTTTGACAACCGACCTAAATCCCCACTTGGGTGGTACGTTCCAATTGCACCAAGTCCCCAGTTAATAGGCATATCAGATACACAAAATGTCCTCAGTTGCTATACATTGTAGATACACCAGATGTCCCCAATTGTGCTGTTAAAGGGCTATGGCGTGTGTATCGCGTGTGTCCCCGGTTTTACTGGAAAATGTCATGTGTAGTAAATTCAGCCGCGGTGCAAATCTCAATAGCAGAGGACAATCAGAATGCTGTTCTCCACGCAGCATTGAAATAAGAGCCTCGGAAAGTCAATAATAACGAAGTCCCCATTTGGGGGGGTTTGTACGCGTGTCCCCGCTTGACA
>JAVTVY010019266.1:0-71647 GCA_036873755.1 Hanleya hanleyi | reverse complement strand
AGATCCGTGTTCGGTACAGCTTATTTGTCTCGATTCTTATTTTACAGAGTGCTAAGTCAGACGCCTGTCGAAAGTGGCATCGACCCATATTTTACAAAGTTATGCCCCTTTACAGATATATAATTTTTCTATTTCTGTCCTATATGCCTGAATGTAACCAACTACCGGTATATCTTAATCATCCCACATAGAACTGTCTCTTCCCCAATTCACACTACACATGGGTCTCAATCACTTGGGGAAAGCCAAGGGCTTTTGATTAGATCAATCTCATGTTAGATCGAGGAGCAATCCCGTGCATCGTTTGTTCAGACTGGAGTTTGGATGGTAGCCCTATATTATCTATATACGTAAGTCTTCTAATAATTCAATCACAGGAAGTCGAACGTGAGATTGAGAATAACGGTCAAGGTCATTTGACCTGGAATTCTCCCTGCTGGGGTCACTTGCTAATAACGCCCCGCGAACAAGGCTTTCTCTCAAAAAACTGGATAACGGAGATCACACTTCCCCACCGTGCACAAACTGACAATGGACGCCATTTTTCAACATGGACTAATTAGGTAATCGGCTCTATCCGACAATAAAACAACCCCTCCCAACTCTCTGTCTATTGTTTTTTGCAGAGCTTTATTAGAAGCCTAGGCCTGACAGCCAGAATATGATGTCAACTTTCCCATCCACTGCCTCATGAATTACCAGTATTGCATAGCCTTGCCTTATAGACCATTTTGATTTAGTTTTCACTCTGACTAACCTTAATAAAACTTTTGATTTTTACAGAATGTTGTTGAGAAGTACAGAATAAGACGAGCAAGTAACATTCCCCTTGGCAGGCTTGGTGATCCTGACATCTGTTTACCCTGATAGACCAATAAGCGAAGAGAGGTGCTATAAAGATGTTATCCTGCAGGTGCCAGTTGCTCCAAGTGAAGTGAAAATGATTACTTGGACTTCAGTGAACACGGGAAAATATTACTAAGTGAAAGGACCACTAGGAATATCAATCTCGAATCCAGTCATCCGGTCCTGTTCTCCCTACAGACTCTGGTTGCACGGTCAGCATTACAGCTTCCCATTGGATAATGCACGAACGCATAGAACATGGAACATAACGTAGACATATCTGTGGAGATCATGCATGTGACCCGACGTCACACAGGTGACGCGTTTGAGACGTGACATCGTCTGTTTGTATTGTTGCGATTAATTTTCAATTATGACGTTATGTCGGTGTTGTTGTTGTTTGACATTTCGCAAAGGATCACGGGACCAAGAATCTTGGCAAATCGAACGACCGTGTTAACAGGAGACAGATGAAGTTTGTTCTTGATATGTCATACATATAAACTGTGGCAACAAAGCTTAAGGTACCACTGTTTCATGTTACACCCATGTTGCGTTTGATGGACTGAATATTACACTTGTTCATGGACTGTTTTATTACCCCTCGGCCAATTTTGGCCATGGGGTATTGTCGTCTTGTATGTCCGTCTGTCCGTACGTCCGTACGTGAGCGAGATAGCCAGGGAGAACGGTTCCACTGAAGAATTCCAAATTTGGTATGCTTATTTACCTAGTCAAGGACCAGAAGCCTATCTAATTGGGACCTGATTGGGTGAAAACCTTGGCGGCCATCTTTAATTTTATGTGAAATGGATAATGATCCATAACTCGGAAACCATTCAACTGTTCAATACGAAAGTTGGTATATATTATCGATACATCAAGCAACTTTAAATGAATTACCAAACCGGCTTTTCTGATTAGCTGGAAATCCTGGAGGCCATCTTTAATTTATGCGAAATCGATAATGATACATATCTCTATTACCATTCAGTTGTTTTATATGAAAGTTGGTATACATCATCGATACATCCAGATACTTTGAATCGGGACCTGATTGATCGAAAACCTAGGCGGCCATCTTTAATTTATGCAAAAACTTTAATGATATATATCTCTGATCTAATTTAAGTGTTCTATAACAAACTTGGTATACAGCATCAATGTATCAACTGACTTGCAATGAATAACCACGTCAGTTCCTCTGAGTGGGGGGAAGGATGGGCGGCCATCTTTAATTTATGCAAAATCAATAATGATCTCGTTCTCTGGCGTTCAAGTGCTCGATGTAAAATTTGGTATACATCATCGATGCATCAAGAGACTTACGACAAATGACAGTTCTGGTTTCTCTGATTGGCGGAAACCTTGGTGGCCATCTTTAATTTATGCAAAATCTTTAATGATGTATATCTCGGATACCATTTCAGTGTTCTATACGAAACTTGGTATACAGCATCAATGTGTCAAGAGACTTTCAATGAATAACCACATCAGTTCCTCTGAGTGGCGGGAAGGATGGGCGGCCATCTTTAATTTATGCGAAATCATTAATGATCTCTATCTCTGATACTGTTCAAATGCACGATGTAAAATTTGGTATACATCATTGATCATATTGATGCATCAAGGAATTTATGTAATGAATACAGGTTTCTCTGATTGGACGGAAATCTTAGGGGTCATTTCGAATTGGAAAACTTTTGATAATCTGTATATTTGTGACTTGACTGCTTGGTGTTCCTGACATCTTGGTTCAAATTGAATACATTATGAATGTATGGGTTTTTTGATGCGCAGCTTCGTATTAAAGGTGAAATGCAAAGGTATTAAAAGTAAGAAAAAGCATTTCCCTTTCCTTTTTATGATGATAATAAATTATACAACCATCAATGAACGAAATCTGGTGATAAGTTTTATTTTTTAAAGAGAAATAAAACACGTGTATGATCAGCGGCTTTAAAACATGGCATCGCTTATCTCCCCTTGACTCGGAGCTTTTCCACCAGAAAAAAATGGCGGCTAACATGATTGTAGACAACGACAGTGATGCAGAGGAATTTTCTTACACTTCTTCCTCTTCTTTTGACGAGGAATTAAGAAGAATTCACGGCAATGGTTAATGCAGGGGTGCCCCTGCCTTACCAACACGAACCTATTGTGAACAAAGAACCTTCAGACAACGATAGAATCAGTGACACTGCAGGTGCCGTGGGCGACAGTCATACCGAGAGAATCGGAAATATAGATTGGTATATTCCGACTTTTTCTTTTATCCCCCATAGCGAATGATCACCAACCTGTGATATGTTTCAGTGAACGTGAATGACACAAGTAAAGGCTTCGTGGGCAATAGCCTAGCTTATCTATGTGAGGTATTTCCATACAATGCAGCTACATCATGTTGTGCAGACTGTGCTGGTTCCACTGCTACGTCACGTATCGCAGCGCCCCCAGGGAGAGGTAATCATGTACGGATCGAAATTTCGTAAATAATACAGCTTTACATTTTTTAGTTTTTAACTTCATTAGGCTTAAGCAAATGTTTTAAAACTGAAATGAAGTTAATATACACATTATTTCTCCAATCTTACTGCAAATATCAAATGATGTAGACGAACCTTTGCATTTCACCTTGAAAGTATTTAGTTTAATGTGTTTACATTAGAGTAGAATGGCGCCAGAATCCTCCATTGTTAACTTGTTGGTTTGACATCTTATTCTCCAATGCACTGATATTTCAGGATCAAAGAACTGTATACCAATCTGAATGTAAATAAATATTGAACATTTTACCACTGACTTTTCTTTTGTATAAACTAACATTTCCGCTTATTTTCCGCACCGCTCTATTCAGGTATTTCATGTTTCCAGCCTGTTTCCGTTCTGTTTCTATTGCGGAAACCAACAGAGTGTTACAGTTTCCAACCAGTTTCAATCCTGTTTCCGGCCCACTTTCGACATGATTTCCGCTGCGGAATCTTGGCGGAAACAGCTTGGGAACTGTAACTATTCCGCACCTCCGGAATCCTGGGTTCCGCTCGGTTTCCGCTTGGCATGCTCCATGGTTTCCGCCCAGTTTCTGTCCAGTTTACAATTTGGAAACTTAGTCGGAAACTAGGCGGACACGGTCTGTTTCCAACCTGTTTCCGCTTATTTTCCGCACAGCTGTATTTGGATATTTCATATTTCCAGCCCGTTTCCGCGCTGTTTCCAGTGCGGAAACCAGTGTTACAGTTTCCAACTGGTTTCAATCCTGTTTCCGGCCCAGATTCCGCATAATTTCCGCTACAGAATCTTGGCGGAAACAGCTTGGAAACTGTAACACGTCCACTATTCCGCACCTCCGGAATCCTGGGTTCCGCTCAGTTTCCGCTTGGGGTGCTCCATGGTTTCCGCCCAGTTTCTGTCCAGTTTACAATTTGGAAACTTAGTCGGAAACTAGGCGGAAACTGGTTGGAAACCTTTTAAGCACGGTCTGTTTCCAAGCTGTTTCCGCTCAGTTTCTGCTTGGCATGCTCCATGGTTTCCGTGCAGTTTCCATCTTGTATCTGTCCAGTTTACAATTTGGAAACTTAGTCGGAAACTAGGCGGAAACTGGTTGGAAACCTTTTAAGCACGGTCTGTTTCCAACCCGTTTCCGCTTATTTTCCGCACAGCTCTATTTGGATATTTCATATTTCCAGCCTGTTTCCGCACTGTTTCCAGTGCGGAAACCAGCAGAGTGTTACAGTTTCCAACCGGTTTCAATCCTGTTTCCGGCCCAGATTCCGCATAATTTCCGCTGCGGAATCTTGGCGGAAACCGCTTGGAAACTGTAACACGTCCATTATTCCGCACCTCCGGAATCCTGGGTTCCGTTCAGTTTCCGCTTGGCATGCTCCATGGTTTCCGCCCAGTTTCTGTCTTGTTTCTGTCCAGTTTACAATTTGGAAACTTAGTCGGAAAGTAGGCGGAAACTGGTTGGAAACGTTTTAAGGACGGTCTGTTTCCAACCTGTTTCCGCTTATTTTCCGCACAGCTGTATTTGGATTTTTAATATTTCCAGCCAGTTTCCGCGCTGTTTCCAGTGCGGAAACCAGCAGAGTGTTACAGTTTCCAACCGGTTTCAATCCTGTTTCCGGCCCAGATTCCGCATAATTTCCGCTGCGGAATCTTGGCGGAAACAGCTTGGAAAGTGTAACACGTTCACTATTCCGCACCTCCGGAATCCTGGGTTCCGCTCAGTTTCAGCTTGGGATGCTCCATGGTTTCCGTGCAGTTTCCATCTTGTATCTGTCCAGTTTACAATTTGGAAACTATGCGGAAACTGAGCGGAAACTGGATGGAATCCGGTTGTTTCCACCCAGTTTCCGCCCTGTTTCCGAATTCGGAAACTGGCACATTTCACCCAGTGATGTACATGTCCTTTAGTACGGGAAATCAATCGAGGGCTGCAAGATGACATAGTACGTTCATGTTTGTTCTCTGATAGTATAATTGACAAATTACGTACTGCATGGATACCGGTTTAAACAAAATGGCAATCATATTGAATACTTTGTCCGACTGAAATGAAAAAATAAAACTAAAATTTCTCCATTAATGAATCGATATTTTTAATGACCAGAATTATTAATGATGGTTAACTATTTTATATTTTGGTCCTGGTGATAATCGATATTAGTTGTGATTTTAAACGGTTTCTGAGATTAAAACTATAGTGGGTCATATTTAGAAGCCACATTCAGTTTTCTACATAAGTGGGGCATGAGATTCTTCTGTTGGCCTACCGCAGCCACAAAACTTTATATGAAACAGTCAACTGGAGTCATCATGACATCTCCTTGAAACTGAAATATTTGGCAATACCACTGGTCCTGATCAACAACTTCCTTCCGACGAAAAGTTCGCACACTGTTTTGTTCACTTGGTATTTGTCAGTAAATTGGTAACATAACTAAATTTTGAAGAACCTAAAAGCGTCACGCGTGATGAGTCAAGTTGTATCTCGTTGTTGTTGTTGTCCTGTCCCCTCCCCCCTTTCTCGGAATTTACTGGGATGTTCAATTCGCGACAGTTTATGACAGTGTGGCAATTCATTTGCCGCTACATACAACAGTTTAAAACATCCCGTCCGTTTTATTTCACCAAAACATTACCGAAACGGCCACTAGAACTCACTCAGCGACTGGTGAGTGCTTGCTTCGCTGACCATGCAGCTGACGTCATCTCCTCAATGGGAATCCCCTAGACAGGATTGTCGCCCTTGGCGGCAGCGACCTCTGGTGCTGGTAAACATGCCTCGTTCCTTGACTGAGTTGAGGAAGAGGAGCCGCGGAAGGTCAGACCCAGTGAAGATAAGCCCGAGGAGACGAACGCCACTGGTGATGCGATGACGGAGAGCCCGCCTATACCCACAGTTGGGAAGAGCCTGGATTTCCAGCCGGACCCCGCCGTTACGGTTTCGAGTGATACGTCATACATCGAACATTTTCTGGGCGAGCCCATAAATGTTCCTAGCGATCTCTTACCCGAATATGATCCAGAGTGACATCTCTCGGCGCCATTGGACCATGACACGGCACTGTTTCCACCGTCATCGCCCTATTCAAGATATCTACATTTTCCCACTGACCAAGCTCACCCGTCTACGCAGCTACGTGGAAACCATATTCAATGACCAATCTACGGCCTTCACATTAAATGTAGCATTTGGGTACATCTTATGCCATAAGATGACGGATGAATTGCGCTATTTCTATTCCAGTGCCCTCCACCCAGTGTACGACCAACCGTTTACCATCATTAACCGGAGGTCCCTAGAGATGATGCTGGACCAAGTGGAACAATTGGATGCCTTGGGATGGGTCCAACAACAACGACCCAACACCAAGTGGACAGTGAAGAGGGTGACCAATGTTACATTTTTCCTTACCAAGGTGATTCACCACTGCCATGGGTTGAATGCGTCACTCGTGCACTGATGAATACCATAACATGCCGTACATACTCTCTATGTCTACATGCTGATCATTGACTTGAGCTCAGTAAACACTTGTACCTAATGTGACGGTGCGTTAAATAATAAAACGTCCGCATCACAGATGTCTCCCACCACCTCCTGCATGATATCGACCGTATCCGCATACACGTGCAGGAAAACCTCAGGGGTCAAGCTGAGATACGCCAGTATCATATGTTCCGCCATGGTCAGTACGTGAATGGTACCAGTTTCTCGTATTTATAGGGAGAACCCCGTGAGATCAAAAGGATCAGGTGGTCATATCACTGGGCTGGTTGAGTCTAGCCGGGTAATCAATGACATCGTCGTCGGGTTCATGTAGTTGTTCATTGGGTTCTGCCGCCGATTCTCTCAGGGCACGAGCCCAATCCAACTCGTCTGATGACCGCTCGTCCGGTGTAAACAGCTGGTCCACAATAGGCACCACTTTCTCCAAGGCTGTCCACAGATCGGGGTCTAGGGTGAAGCCTCGCGTAGCATCTTGGTAGCGGCCCAGACGTGGGAAGAAAGGTCCACGGTATACGTAGATGGCATTGTCTATGTGGATGTCGTGTCCATCGAGCTCGCCGCACAACACCCGTTTAAATTTGGTCCAGCCGTCACGGTGTAGCGTCACCGTATTCGATACGGTCTCAGCGGGCGACCAGCAAACTCCACGGTCTTCCACCAGGGTGACTTTATCTTCATAGACGTGTAACCACACCCGGGGTGTAAGGGGCAGGATGGCTCGTAGGATGGGTGACATGCTTGGTCCAATCACGATCGTTGAATGACACACACTCTGTCTCACCCTCGTATTTATAGTCCCACTGTCAATACCACAGCGCCAGGGTCAATAGGGCACAGACTATTGTGAGGCCAACCAGCCGGCGCTGGTTCCGGCGTGAGCGCTCCTGGTCCATAGCGCGAGCATCAAGGATGGCTGTCATAGTCCAGTAGTGGTGAGTGATGGCACGCCTCTCCATCGAGTGCACTCTGTGGAGGACCGCTTCTGTGAACTCGTTCAGGATCTGGCGTCGTCCCTCGTTGTCGTCGCCATCTGCAAACATGGACCGGACCACTGCTCGGTAACCCGTGAATGAATTCACCACGGTGGCATGCTGTAAAATGCGAGTCGCATGGGGCTGGATCTCCGTCATGGCTCTGCAACCGTAGAAATGAAGGTGTGTGATCCAGAGACGTGTTTTATAGACCAGATGTAGCTCTACGGGTGTAGTCCGTGATACGTACTATTCTGATGGGTTAGTCCAAAAAAGAGAACAACAACAACAACACAGATTACAGATCAATCCTTTTATTATGCGTGAACAACATAGAAATGCATGTACTGACCTGTCTGTGGGGGTTTCCCACAATGGTGTTCACCTTCGTGTCTTTTCGGGTACGTCCGTGTCTTTTCGGGTACGTCCGTGTCTTTTCGGTAAAGCCCGTGTCTTTTCCGATCGGTGACGTCCGTGTCTATCATCCGGGTACTTCGCGTCTGCGCAATGCGGCTCAGTCGTAACCAGTACACCAGTCTCGATCCTCGACTTGGGGTAGTGTGCTAAAAATAGATCACCAGCTAGCGTGCTATAAAAGGGAAGCGGCCTTGCCGTTTCATCAGACTCTATGTCAACCATCAAGATGTTCACTTGCACAACTTGCCAGAAGCAGTTTACTCGTCTAGATAATTTACGACGCCACGAGGCCTCCACCCACAACGATGCACGGTATACTTGTATAACCTGCGCACGGTCATTTAATCGGGAGGATGATTTACTGCGCCACGAACGCTCATTCCACGAGGGCGCGACGGAACAATGTAAGGATTGTGGTCAACTCTTCAAACGACGCAGTCAGTTAAGACGGCATCAGCGTTTGATTCATGCCCCGTCTCCACGGTTTTGGCGACAACTTCCTGCTGAAGAGGAGCCGCGGAAGGTCAGACCCAGTGAAGATAAGCCCGAGGAGACGAACGCCACTGGTGATGCGATGACGGAGAGCCCGCCTATACCCACAGTTGGGAAGAGCCTGGATTTCCAGCTGGACCCCACCGTTACGGTTTCGAGTGATACGTCATACATCGAACATTTTCTGGACGAGCCCATAAATGTTCCTAGCGATCTCTTACCCGAATATGATCCAGAGAGTGATATCTCTCGGCGCCATTGGACCATGACACGGCACTGTTTCCACCGTCATCGCCCTATTCAAGATATCTACATTTTCCCACTGACCAAGCTCACCCGTCTACGCAGCTACGTGGAAACCATATTCAATGACCAATCTACGGCCTTCACATTAAATGTAGCATTTGGGTACATCTTATGCCATAAGATGACGGATGAATTGCGCTATTTCTATTCCAGTGCCCTCCACCCAGTGTACGACCAACCGTTTACCATCATTAACCGGAGGTCCCTAGAGATGATGCTGGACCAAGTGGAACAATTGGATGCCTTGGGATGGGTCCAACAACAACGACCCAACACCAAGTGGACAGTGAAGAGGGTGACCAATGTTACATTTTTCCTTACCAAGGTGATTCACCACTGCCATGGGTTGAATGCGTCACTCGTGCACTGATGAATACCATAACATGCCGTACATACTCTCTATGTCTACATGCTGATCATTGACTCGAGCTCAGTAAACACTTGTACCTAATGTGACGGTGCGTTAAACAATAAAACATAGTGTTTGATATTTCAATTTGTTTTGCTGTGAACATACTAAACATACCCAGGGCGGCTCCCCCAGCCTGGGTATGATGTAACATTGGGGATAATAAACTGTATGAACATTGCTGAACTTGTCGTTATTCATATTGGACCGTCTGACCTGGAGGTGTCCTTTGACCTTTTGACCCGCGTCCGCGCGCGGGTACTGCCGGTGATGACGCGCGCGCTGCGGCCGGAGAACCCGCGCGCGCGCTGCGGGGCGCCGGGGCGGGGGCGGGAAAAGCAAAACCCGGAGGGTTGAACGTTGGAACTCTTCTGGGTTTGGAGGTAGTTTTAGTGAAAACCCGGAAGTGACGTCACAACTCCCCCCCACGTGACCTGCGCAGCAGAATGGAAACGACACCCTAGTGTAACTCGCTCACCTAGGCTTCACAAGACCCCAAAACGTGTAGCGGGACCCATACAGGGTCCAGTTTTCGACACTAGGTGACCACATCCCGACGAAATGACCAGTTTTCGACACCGGATGTGCCGCCATCTTGAACATGCGTGCCGCCATCTTGGATATGTCCCATAATGCACCGGGTCAAAATACTCGCTTCTGATTGGACGAGAGCTCTGTGACGGATTTGAAATACTCGCTCCTGATTGGACGAGAGCTCCGCATTGCGTCTGCGCATGCGCAGAATGATATTCCTACCGCACACCCAACCCATCAGATGCCCCTTCACGAATGCTTCACTTTGATACCTCATATGACCCCATTGGACCACGAGGGACTCCCCTAGCTCCAAAACGGCTATTTCCATACCATTGGGCCACCGCGCATGCGCAGAATGGTGACAACGGCCAAGCCGCTAGTCCAGTCAGATGCCCCTTCACATAAGCTTCACTTTGATACCTCATATGACCCCATTGGACCATGAGTAACTCCACTAGCTCTCAAAATGGCTATTTCCATACCCTTGGGCCACCGCGCATGCGCAGAATGGTGACAACGCCCAAGCCGCTAGTCCAGTCAGATGCCCCTTCACATAAGCTTCACTTTGATACCTCACTCGACCCCACTGCACCATGAGTAACTCCCCTAGCTCCAACACGGCTATTTCCATACCCTTGGGCCACCGCGCATGCGCAGAAGGGTGACAACGCCCAAGCCGCTAGTCCAGATTCACTTTGATACCTCACTCGACCCCATTGGACCATGAGTAACTCCCCTAGCTCCAACACAGCTATTTCCATACCCTTGGGCCACCGCGCATGCGCAGAAGGGTGACAACGCCCAATCCGCTAGTCCAGTCAGATGCCCATTCACATAAGCTTCACTTTGATACCTCATATGACCCCATTGGACCATGAGTAACTCCCCTAGCTCCAACACGGCTATTTCCATACACTTGGGCCACCGCGCATGCGCAGAATGCCACTATTTCAACCCCACACACAGCCCATCAGATGCCCCCTCACATAAGCTTCACATTGATACCTCATATGACCCCATTGGACCATGAGTAACTCCCCTAGCTCCAAAACGGCCATTTCCATACCCCTGGGCCACACGAGTTGTCTCCCTTGCGTCAATATGTGCAGATGGCGCTATGATCGACGCCGTGATGTGGAAAGGGCGTCCCCACACCATCCTGGAGCCGCCATTTTGTTTGTTGATTTTCCGCGGAGATACACGGGACAATAAACGCTCGACCCTAGGGTGGTACAGATGCTAGACTGATCCTATTAACATGGTACAACACCTATAGATTATGTTCATTATTATTATATGGCTTAGAGGTTTTTTTGAGGGTAATGTGAGGGTTTTTTCTCCCCGTGACCTCCCCACCGCCTCGTTTGCTCCCTTGCGCCGCCATTTTGACCACACTCCCACAGCCGCCATTTTGTCCCATCCCACATCAGCCGCCATTTTGTCCCACTCCCACATCAGCCGCCATTTTGTCCCATCCCACATCAACCGCCATTTTGTCCCATACCACATCAGCCGCCATTTTGTCCCACTCCCACATCAGCAGCCATTTTGTCCCACTCCCACATCAGCCGCCATTTTGAACCCACTCCCACAGCAGCCGCCATTTTGTCCCACTCCCACATCAGCCGCCATTTTGTCCCATCCCACATCAGCCGCCATTTTGTCCCACTCCCACAGCCGCCATTTTGACCCACTCCCACCATCTAGCCATGCCTTGATCACGTGATCAAGTTCCTCCTCAATCCTCCACAATGTGACGTCATTAAGTAGGTCAATGAGGTTCAATTTCCGTAGACCCTACTACTGATCGCAAATCCATTGTTTAAAACGCTAACAATTGACAAAGTACTCTGAACAGGATGTTTTCGCAGAATGGATATAATATTTAATGTGTATATTCACGTGGGTGATATCTGCGTCGGGCGTGTTTCATAGAACAGGTTTACCTGTAGAGAGACGTATTCGTATACATAGATGTAGACACACGATTTGCCATTTTCTGTTCTCAACCTTGTCTTTCATGGTCACTGATCGCCATTCATTTGGACTCCTTCAGGCCTCTTCTTGATTTCCAAGAAGTAAACTTTTCTGAGCAAAGTGAACGTTTGTATGTTTTTTTTTTACCAGTATGAGTTTGCTTATGCTCGTTCAGGCTTCCACTTCTTGTTTTGCTACATGTATAAAAGGACATACATATATTGAACATAGAATGGCTTTTCATCAGTAGAAGAGCGTTCATATCGTTTTCAGGTTTACACTTATTGCACAGCAATATGGGCACCGCGAGTATTTGAAGGGCTTTTCACTAGTAGATGTTCTTTCATGCTTCTGCAGGGGCCCTCTTGCATAGCTAAGGGGGTAGAGTTGGAAATTGTACGTCTTTTCAGCAGTATGAGTTCTTCATGTTGCCTTAGGTTTCTTTTCTCTTTACAGCTGAATGGACACAGTGAAGAAAATAATACCTCCTATCCGAAATAGCACAGGTATATCCTCCAGACATAAGAAACGTGTACCAAGTTTCATAATCATCTATTGGAAGCTGACAATTGCAGCAAACTTTATATGTACAGGTGTAGGCCTACATGTGCACTTCTGCAAAAAAGAAAACCTTATCATTAGATGTTCACATCGGAGCACCCCTTGAATCACCGGGGGTAGTGCCATAACTGACCGCCTTAGTGGAGCACCCACCTCTCATACTATTATTTCAATTCTTTTCCCTTGTTTTATTTTATTTTCTTGATTTATTTATATTTTTATTTTGTTGAACAAAAAACTTTAGAATTTTCGGAGATGGAACACCGAAAATGACGACATACTCTCCGCTTCTCCCACAATCTATCGTCGTACTTCTAAAGGCGACACAAAATGAGTCATTTACTTATTTCAATTTCTTCTTTCAGAAGCAATGCCTTTCGTGTGAATTATTTCAGGTCTCCTGGTGGTTTTCTCCTGGTAACAGTGAAGATTAGTAAAGCTTTTTAACGGTACGAGTCTTTCATGCTCCTTCAATATTCCATTCAGTGTACTCCTATAATGACATATCCAGCATTTGTGTGACTTCTCGACAGTACGCAAGAGTTCATGTCGTTTCAGTTTTCCGCTTATTGTACAAGCGTCAAGTCCGTCATTCATAATCCAGCCGTCGGGCATATTGAGCATTTGAATGGCTTCTTACCAGTATGTGAGAGTTCATGTCGTTCCAGGTTTCCACTTATTGTACAGCTATACGGGCACATTGAGCATATGAATGGCTTTTCACCAGTATGAGTTCTTTCATGTCGCCTAAGGTTTTCACTCCGATTACAGCTGAATGGGCACAGTGGATATTTGAATCGCTTTTCACCAGTATGAGTTCTTTCATGCCTCTTCAGGTCTCTGTTTTGTATACAGCTATACGGGCATATTGAGCATTTGAACGGCTTTTCACCAGTATGAATTCTTTCATGTTGCCTTAGGTTTCCACTCTGTTTGAAGCTGAAGGGGCACAGTGAACATTTGAATCGCTTTTCACTAGTATGAGTTCTTTCATGCCTCTTCAGGTCTCCGCTTGTTATACAGCTATACGGGCATATTGAGCATCTGAATGGCTTCTCACCAGTATGTGAGAGTTCATGTCGTTTCAGGTTTCCACTTATTGTACAGCTATACGGGCATATTGAGCATCTGAATGGCTTTTCACCAGTATGAGTTCTTTCATGTCGCCTGAGGTGTCCACTCTGTTTACAGCTGAATGGACACAGTTGACATTTAAATGGCTTTTCGCCAGTATGAGTCATTTCATGCTTCTTTAGGTTTCCATAGGTTATACTGTTATATGGACATATTGAGCATTTGAATGGCTTCTCACCAGTATGAGAGAGTTCGTGTCGTTTTAGGTTTCCACTCTGTTTACAGCTGAATGGGCATAGTGGACATTTGAATGGCTTTTGACAAGTATGAGTTAATTCATGCTCCTCTAAGCTTCTATTTTCTAAGGTGCTATATGGGCATATTGAGCATTTGAATGGCTTCTCACCAGTATGAGAGAGTTCATGTCGTTTTAGGTGTCCACTCTGTTCACAGCTGAATGGGCACCGTGGACATTTGAATGGCTTTCCAACAGTTTGTTGGTGTGAATTAACAAGTGCTACCCGTGCTTTGTTGCCACTTCCCTGTGAGTTTAATTTAACATGTGCTGACCGTGACTTGGGTGAAACTTCTCTGGATTCTACGATGTCTCGTTTTGTTTCACAATGATCAGTAGCTGATTCCCGGATATGTGCAATGTTTATCGCAGCATTGCTCCTTAATCTATGATCAACCTGGTACAAGGTCACTGGATACGGTCTGGCTGGTCCCATGGTCATCTTGTCAGCCGCTGTGTATGCCGAATGATCCTAAGACAAGGAACCAACCAATAATAAGATATCCTCAGATATATGAGTTAGAGCAGCATCAACTGAATATCAAATTACACATTACATTATACATGTAGCATGGTGTATTCAAAATAAGACACCTAAACAACCAAAATAATAGTTCGATGTAATAGCATGCCATTACAACATGGGTGTTTTCTTTGAACAAAACATAGCTTATTATGCAAAGTTACAAAAATTAATTTGACTTGACTAACACCGTATTAGCGCATTTACATACCAGGCGATATGATGACTTGTGGAGAGAAAAACGGATCGAAATTGTCAGGGTTATAATATGTGTCGCGTGCCGAAAATGTAGTTCTGATATCACTGTAACTAACACGTGCTGTGAGTAAAGTTGGATTAAATAACATGAGGGGTAGTTTTCAGCTGTTGATTTTCCTGTCAAACCATGCAGTGGGAATAAGCCTTGAGGAAGTTTTTCACACACTGTAAACTCAGGTGATAACTTATTGAACACCTGAATTGTAACACTTATTGAACAGGTAACTGTGTTCAAATTGTTAACTTTTGTGTTCAAATTGTTAACTTTCATGTTAAATTTTGAACCTCAATACAGACCGCATTATTGAACAACTTTAACACACGTATTCAAAGTTTGGACAATAGCATTCTAAACTCTAACATGAGCGTTCACAACTCTAACACGCGTGTTAAAACTGTTCAATAATGCATTCTGCATTTGAATACACGCGGTAATGGGTTGAATGGTAAAGTTAAAAATTGAACACGGAAGGTAATAAATTGAACACAATTACGCGTTCAGTAAGTGCTACAATTTAGGCGTTCCACAAGGTAACAACTAAGTTAACATTGTATGCAAATCTCCCTGAAGACTTATTTCCAAAGCACGAAATTTCAAGGGAAAACAGCCACTTCTATTGGCCAGAAGTGGAAAAGAGGGGTTTTCATTACCATGATTTTCTGCATACCTACAACCATTTCTGGTGTAAAGAGGAGGGCCATGCACACATTTTCCGAATGGTTGTCAACCTGCAGGTGTGCGCGTTTGGTTTCAGAATGCTAAAGTTCAAAATTGAACATGAAAGTTAATAATTTGAACAAAATCACTTGTTCAATAAGTCCTACAATTTAGACGATTAAATTAACGCATAAGTCTACATTATCTACACCTTTGTTCACATCATCTTCCTTGTGATCATGGTGACGAATCAACTCATACATGTAGCATCCTACATCTTAAAACATGCATGCATGTGTTACACACTAAAAAGAAACTGGAGTGTTACAGTTAACGCTTGAAGGGTATCAACAAGGATTGATCTTCAAGTATTTGAGAGTAACTTACTTTCATCGTTTCAATGTTGAAAACTAGCAACTATGAGACTTGACAAGCAACTCGCGGAATACTTTGTATTAGATTTTTTTTAACGATGAATATTTTCAAAACAGACACTCTAACAGGGTTAGCTAGAACACTTTCGTTTCAAGAGTGTACATAATAGAATAACTAGGAATAACCATTTTAACTCATTTTCCACATTAAGGCAAGCCTGCATTGAGAACAACGGAATAATGTAAGGTTTCTGATCTTCTTCCCACGAGTAATTTCAAATGCATACATCTATCTTATCAGTATTTTTCTTGAAGCAAAATGATTTTGAAATATCTCTATATTGCTAAAAAAGTATGTCAAGTCACAACTTACTTGTTTAAATGGTTCAGTTTCAATATGAGAATCAATGGTTGGAAGTCCAGTTGTTTCGACTTCCATGCTTATCGCTCCTGTCTGGGTGGTGTCAATTTCAGTTTTCATTTCGAACTTGGTCTCTGCCTCGATTTTTGTGGGCAGATTTCTCTTTGAATACCTGAAAAACTCATCCTGTATCATTGAAGCGGTATCTTGATCATCGGGTTCCACTTTTATCGATAAATCTTCCATTTCCCGTCTTCATGAAATAGCTCGATACAGGAACTGTGTGACTGTGAAGAAATAGATGGCAATGAGGGTCATTCAAATGTTGAAAAGTTATCAATTGAATCTAACGATGATGATGATGATTATGATACTTACAATATGTGGATAAAGTACGTCTTGGAGACGTTGCTTTGACCAGATAGCGTAGTGCTGAAAATTCACCCACCTGTCGATTTCGATACGAAAATATTGAAATATAATAAAAAATAAAAAAAAAATAAAAATTATATTTATTTTCTAGGAAATTTTGGTCGGGAGGGAATCATCATCTCAAGCCCGATTGACAGTCCTTTGACTAAAATGCTTCTTCCTTCAATATCTTCCTCGTATCGAGTTTGACAAGTGGGAAAATACCGGTACTCTATTTATTTATTTGTTCTTCTCCTTCCTTCAATATCTTCCTCGTGTCGAAATTGACCAGAAGGTGAATTTGCATGACCATACTCTATGCCATCAAGAAGAAATTGCAAAGAGACTGACGAGGTATGGAAAAATTCGATTAATCAGATTTTCGGGGAAAAATCCCCATTAACTTACATATTGTTCACTTTTTCAACGAATCGATGGAGTTGTTTTATAAAGTGCAATAAAGGAGTAAAGGAAGCATATATCCAGGCCAAATAGTGATCCCAACCAGCCAACTTGTTGCACACAAAAGCTGGATAAAACTTCGTCTTCTTAAGGTCCACTGAAACAACACAACTCCTGTGGTAAAAAAAAAACTGCTTGAAAATTTCCCATTAGTAGAGCACAGACCATCATCTACGTTATTTTTTGTTGTTGTTGGTGGGATATAATAGATATAAACTTTAGTTGATATAAGTGTACAGTCCTCTTGAAATAATAATACTCCTTTAGTGTGACAGAACATCACAATTTAGGCGTACAATACACCTATAATTGTACACCCTAGAATTAGTATTCCTTCCTGTACAAGTTACCTAGTCAACAAGGATCACGAGACTAATTGAAAGTAGCCTGGCTGATTTCTCTTACCATAAGTGTGAATGAGCATGGTGTATTTAAAAGACAATACATGTTTATTCTACCGAGATCACAGATACTGAGTCTGACTGAGCTGCAGAAGAAATGACATGCAGATCAGTTTTCTTCTGACATGCAGATCAGAGGATTCTTTATGCGCTGGGCCTTGTTAACTACATGTATAACGCACTATATCCTTCACACCTTTTTTCAACGTAATCACTGATTACCTTTTCCGACTACAATTTCCCTCGTTTAGTTAATAATTCGCAGTGTTCATGGTATGATGCGTGCATGTAACTTTTCTTCGCTTTTCTTCTTTTTCGTCTCCTCGTTGAGTATTGCTCGCCACAACAGATCGAACACTTGCCGATTTATGAGAAAAGTGTGACCCGACGTGGACCGGAAACGCGGACTACGCTAGTTCTGGTTAAACAAACACACAGGAAGTATGCTATGATAGGTAAAATATGAAGTGAGGAGCGTGACAACCCCCATCACAGAGTGGGGTCTGATCTATGATATAATTAACAAGAACAATTAATCAACATAAATTAAATTAGACTCCTTCAACGGAATGTCTTGGAACCAATAAATAAATCGTGCTGGTAAACAGATTCAATATAAAACAGGCATGACTAAAGGTTTGTTCGACCGCTTATGGCCCACACACGGGTCAAACATGAACTTCAAGGTTAACGTTTTTGAATAAGTTTTGGATCATTAACATGATCCCTGATTTGTTTACCAATGATAGTTTTTATTTGTAATAATTACAGAAGTTGTATCGCGGTGGCGGCTTTCTGCTGGTAATACATGTAATGTAGTGTGCTTCCAGTCCTTGACATAGGAGCTAGACGGCTTGTCCCACTGTGCCCCATGTCCCACTGTACCCCAATCTAACCTACTGTTAAATAATGCGAAATATTTAATTTTATTCAACAGTTATTGGCTGTAAATTCACAATAGTCACTGGACATTTTACAGTAAATTACGAGTAATTTCCCACACAAAATCCGCGGTAAGTTACTGTGAACTCTGCAGCAAATTTATTCTATCATTTTGGTAAGCCTATATTTTTGCCCATGTATCTAAGGAATAGTTTTCTCCAACAATTTTAAATTGAGTTGCATGGTACATTAGCATCTCACTGGATCACCAGTTTCTTTCCATTTAAATAATGTTTAATGGCAAAATTTACCTGTTTTATAGTTCCTAAATTAGCTATTTCGGCGTGTCCCCAGGGCCCAACATTGTAGTTTGTACGAAATATTAGCTATGTTTGAGTTGCAATCATTACAAGAAAACACGTCAGAATAACATAAATAAATGTCACTAGATTTTTTTACCCTGGGAGGAGAGAACCGAAAAATCATCAATTATTATTCTTGTTCCTAGTTTCCATACCAATCATATGTTACCAGAACGTAGCATTTATTGCCTATTTTCACTGCAGGAGTGAGATTTGGAATGTTCGCTGTGGAAGAGAGAACGTTTTGAAGAAGTATAAACAAACGAGAGATCCTGAAGGCTATTGGCGCCCACCATTGCCCGATAATTGTAAGCTGATGACAAGAGAATCTTTTAGTCCATTGTTGATAAGAGCAAACGATTGATTTGCAATTTTGTTTGCAGAATTTCGAATTTGAGAGAAACTTGGAAAACACCAATATATTATCTGTATAAGTTTCACGATTTTCAAGATTTTAAGAAACAGTACTTAATGTTGGTTCTTATAGTACAAGTGAAATGAACAAAGTTAGTCTGGAAGTGAATGTCATGAGGATCCTTCGTCTTCGCTTTGTAGTTTTTTTATTTGCACGTGTCATCATTGGGTACTGGAAGCGAAGACATCTCTCTTTGACACTTTGGCATGAGCTACATGTATGAAACATACATAAGAATTTATAATTAGGAACGAATGCTAATTCCGTCCAGTTTACTGGGCTGGTTTGAGATATCTCTTTCAAGATACCATGCTCGAAAATAAAAAAGATGGTACACAACTTAATACTGAAGGGGTCCGTGCATTAATGTTAAAACTTTGGAAGTATCTGAATCCTAATTATCTTCCTTAAATTGGATCGCACACGCAGTAGTCTACAGTTGTCGAGCTGTGACGTTGCGTCACAAGAGTGTAGCCGAACTTTCGGCAGACGAAACCGTGGAGCAGTTCACTTGCAGCGGCATGGACTAAAGTAAACTGATATAAAAATTGAAGAGATACCGTACGTTTTAATTCGGAATCATTTGAACTCCTCGATATAAACTGTGAAGGTAGGGATATTTTCTATACTCAATATATAGAATATGCCCCCGTTTGATCCGCCGACTCTTGTGATGCAACATCACAACACGGGAATACCGTATGATTTTAAGCGTAACTTGGATTTTCGAATCAGACCAAAAAAGGTATCTTGCACAAAATTTGTACCGAATTTCAGAAAGATCCATGAAGTGGTTCCTGAGAATTCACGATAACAATGTTATAAGCGGAAATTCAAGATGGCCCCCTGGCGGCCATATTGGATTTAGGAATCGGTCAAAAAAAGGTATCTTGCACAACTAGACTACAAGAGGAATCTGTATACCAAATTTGACAAAGATCCATGAAGTAGTTCCTGAAAATTCACGAAAATGAAATTTCATGAGAAAGTTCAAAATGGCCGCCTGGCGGCCATATTGAATTGTCGAATCGGACCAGAAAAGGTATCTTGCAGAACTAGGTCCCAATGGGAACCTGTGTAACAAACTTGAGAAAGATCCACATAGTAGTTCTTGAGAAATCGGGATAAAGGTATCTCGCGCAACTAGACTCCAAGGGGAACCTGTGTACCAAATTTGAGAAAGATCCATGCAGTACCTCCTTAGAAATCGCGATAAAGTTACATGGGAGAAATCCGAGATGGCTGCCTGGTGGCCATATTGGAAATGCAAATCGGGCCAGAAAAGGTATCTTGCACAACTAGATCCCGAGGGGAACTTGTGTACCAAATTTGACAAAGATCCATGCAGTAGTTCCTGATAAATCGAGATAACAAGAATTGTTTGCGGTCAGATGACTGACGACGGACGACGGACGCCGGACCACGGACGAGGAGTGATTTGAAAAACCCACCATCACCAAAGCCCACCATCTGGTGATGGTGGGCTAAAAATAGCACAGATATCTTCTCTCAGATTTAGATCGTTTGACGCATGTTTATTAGGTGTCAACTCTGTTACGGCCTCAAATTGCATGGATTTATGGCCAACAGACGTCAGCAGTGAGTCACAACGTAAAAGTCACCGATACGGAAGTTGAACCCCATCCCAAACAAAAAAGAAAATGGAATATACATGGACCATGCGAGGATATGGTTGCTCCGTCACATACACCTGATTCAAGATAACAAAAATTAGAATGGCCGCCATCGCCATCTCTATACCCCTCCTTTTCTCTACAGCTCCGAGAGTTTTACATTCCTTAAACATTAATTCTCTCCTTCTCGCTGAAATACTTCGATTATGTTATCAGTAGACAAGTCCAGTCCGTGGTGGTTTAGATAGAAATACGGTATACATGGATTCATTCACATATAACACAAATATCGAAAACGAGAAGCACTACCGGTATTTATTACATGGAAGTGAGTGTAATCTGAATGTTATTGTGACAGCCGACATCACCTATGCCGACACCAAAGATAGTTTGTCTTCAGTGGGCTTGATGTTCACTTCTCCCGCACTGATATTAATCTCCATACTGGCATTAAAACCGATATAACCAGGGATTAAATCGGTCCGATATTTAACAGGAACTTGTGGATGGGAAAAGTTTTTAAAAAGATCGAAATTTTCCGCTGATATCGGCGAGCTACTACTCGGCACATACACGCTACACAAAAAGTTTTGGTTATTTTGATACAAAACCAAGATCCGTGATAGTGGAGGAATAAAAGATGTTTGAAGATGTGTTATGAAATTTGCCAGCTATCGTTACCGGAAAACAAGATCACACTTTTGATAGAAGGATCTTCAAAATTTGTTACAAATAGCATTTTAGGACTACTTGTACCAATGATTTCCTATTTGTTTCTATATTAAAATGTCCAGTTTTGGCGGTACGTTGTACCTAGTTAAATATATAGAGATCCCCAGATATTTCAAACATGTGATTGTGAGAACCCATTTTATCTCACCGTAAACAGCAATCGCGCCTACCGATTTTTTTTATTTACACAATTGAGAAATGTTTTCTTAAAACTGGTCCCACCAATTATTCTTTTGTACAAATACTTCACGACAATAATACGAATAACATGTGTATGACGATTCAGAACTTGCTTGTGATTTGTTTATTGCTCATATTTATCGGCGACTGCAATATTAGCAGAGTGTCACTGGTTTTACTTCTGATTCTGCAGATCAATTAACTCTCTCTGAGCGAGATAATGTATTGGTAGATAAATTCAAATTATTGTCCACATGTGGCTAGTCAGTCAGAGTAGATGTAGTCACTTTTTCTCTCTTTCTCACTCCAGCTGCTTACACAGCAATATGCCCCTTTTGTTTTGTTCATGCGGATGTAATTTAACAACTGGTGACGGTGACTTGAGTGAGACTTCTTTGGATTCTATGATGTCTATCTTTGTTTCTGAATGTAGCTGATCAGTAGCTGATTTCCGACCGAATTAGGGGATATGTGCAAAGTTTATGGCAGCGTTGCTCCTCAATTTGTGATCAACCTGGTACAAGGTCACTGGATATGGTCTGTCTGGTCCCTTGGCCATTTTGTCAGCAGCTGTATAGTTGTCTGAATTCTCCTAAAGCAAAGAACCAAACAATAATCAGATATTCTCAGATACATCAGTTAGATATTGTTAAAGATGAGACCCTAAGATGACGTAAAACAGCTTCGACTGACTTTAAAAATCGTGTTTTCGCCTTTTTTTTTCTTCTTTTTTTTTGCTTTTTCTTGCACATTATAGCCTGGAGTGTTTTTATTTTGCGAGATATCACATTTTAAACAACAACTAACTGATATATCTGAGAATATCAGATTATTGTTTGGTTCCTTGCTATAGCTACAGATCCTGGATTTTAGTTTAACGGGTTATTGCGCAGTCCGCGTTCCCGGTCTATGAAAAGTCACACTTTTCCTATTAATCGACAGGCGTTCGATCTGTTGTGGCGAGCAATACTGAATGAGAAGACAAACAGAAGAAAAGAGATTCGAAAGCCAAGTTACATGAACGCGTCATGCCATAAACACCGTGAATTATTCACTGAAAGGAAGGAAATTCTAGTTGAAAAATGAATCAGTGATTTTGCTGAAGAGGTAAGCCTAGCGGGGTTAGAATGAGAATTAAACTGAAAGAGAGAGAGAGAGAGAGAGAGAGAGAGAGAGAAGGGTGCAGTGCGTTACAGTTAACAAGGCGCAACAAGAATTCACCTTCGTCCGTCTAAAACTGATCTACATGTCATTTCTTCCTCAGCCCAGCCAATACCTGTGCTCTAGGTAGAATAAACATGCATTGTCTTGGAAATACACCATGCTCATTCACAATCATGACGAGAAATAAACCAGGCTACATTTCCATGGAATGCATTGCCCCCATTGATTTCAGTTGCCCGTATTGTGAGCCCCAGTAGATAATTTACATATAAATTTCTACACTGAGGTTTAGCCTTGCGATCTTTGTGGATTGTGCAACCTGTACAGAAAGGAATACTAATTGTAGGCCTAATGTATGGTTTTTCTGCCACACTAAAGTATAATTATTATTTCAACAAAACTGTTCACTTATATCAGCTAAAATTGCCGTCGTTTTGATACCATGGCATATAGAATTTAATGAGATACATTGCCTCCATTATATCCTACCAAGAAAAAACAGGTCAGATTTGATGGTTTGTGCTCTGCTAATTTCGAAATTTTCAAGCAGTTTTCAGTCACAGGAGTTGCGTTGTTTCACTGGACGAAAGTTGTATTCAGCTTTTGCGGGAACAAGTTGCCTGGTTGAGATTACTATTTGACCTGGATATATGCTTCATTTACTCCTTCATTGCACAGTATAAACATCTTCATCGATTCGTTGAACATTACAAGTGAACACTATGTCTATTAAGGGGGGATTTATCTCCGAAAATCTGATTACCGATAATACAAATTTTCCCACACCTTGTCAGTCTCTTGGCAATTTCTTCTCATTGGCATAGAGTATGGTCATGAAAATTTAGCCACTTGCCAACTTCGACACTAGGAAGATATTGAAAGAAGAAGAAGAAAACAAATATTTTGTGCGTTGCTTTGACCATATACACCGGTAATGCTAAAAATTCGCCCGCTTAGATATTGAAAGAAGAAACTTTTAGGCAATGGAATGTCAATCGGGCTTAACCCAGTTAACTATAAGAGCCCCAAATTCCACTCCAAAATGAGTAGCCTACAAGTGTCAAACGATAGTACTGGGCCACTATTTTCCAAATGTACCAACTACAGGTGAAAATATTAATCAAACCATTCCATTGGCAATTTCTTCTCATTGGCATAGAGTATGGTCATGAAAATTTAGCCACTTGCCAACTCGACACTAGAAAGATATTGAAAGAAAAAGAAGAAGAACAAAACAAATATTTTGTGTGTTGCTTTGACCATACACCGGTAATGCTAAAAATCCTCCGCTTAGATATTGAAAGAAGAAACTTTTAGACAATGGAATGTCAATCGGGCTTAACCCAGTTAACTATAAGAGCCCCAAATACCACACCAAATTGAGTAGCTTACAAGTGTCAAACGATAGTACTGGACCACTATTTTCCAAATGTAGCACATAACTGTAGGTGAAAATATTAAACCATTCTCAATATTAATTTTTTATTTCATATCCCATTATTTATGGGATGGATTTGACTTTATGCTGGGCTAATTTATCACTTCGGTTGTATTGTTCAATTTGACGCTACATTTGGGGTTTTTATTCTGGGTTAAGCCCGATTTACATTCCCATTGTGTAGAATTTCATACAAAATAAATATAAATATATATATTTTTTTTATTCACGTGTTAATTTCAATATCTTCCTTGCATCGGGATTGAAAAGTGGGTGAATTTTGAGCATTATACACTATCTGATCAAAGCAACATCTCCAAGACGTGCTTTATCTACATATTGTAAGTGGCATCATCATCTTCATCATCATCATCATCATCATCATCATCGATAGATTCAATTGATGACTTTTCAAGATTTTGAATGACCCTCATTGCCATGTATTTATTCTTGTTCACACAGTCCCGGTATCGAGCTATTCCATGACGACGGAAAATGGAAGATTTATCAATAAAAGTGGAACCTGATGATCAAGATACCGCTTCAATGATACAGGATGAGTTGTTCAACTATTCAAAAGGAAATCTGCTCTCAGAAACAGAGGCGGAGATCCAATGCGAAATGAAAACTGAAATTGCCACCACGCTGACAGGAGCGATAAGCATGGAAGTCGAAACAACTATGACGAAAATGGAACTAGCTACCATGCTTGACGTGGTTGGACTTCCAACCATTGATTATCATATTGAAACTAAACCATTTGAACAAGTAAGTTGTGATTTGACATACTTTTTGGGCAATATAGAGATGTTTCAGAATCATTTTGCTTCAATAAAAATATTGATAAGATAGATGTATATATGTCAAATTACTCGTGGAAAGAAGATCAGAAAGCTTACATTATTCTGTTGTTCTCAATGCAGGTATGTCTTATTGCTAGAAAGAGAGTTAGAATGGTTATTCCTAGTTATTCCGTTTGTACACTCTTGAAACGGGAGTGTTGTAGCTAACCCTGTAATATTGTCTGCCGTGAACTCGATGGACCCTAAAATGTTTGTAATCTTCATCTTATAAAAATTTCTAACAAAAAATATCCCGCGATTTGCTTGTCAAGTGTCATGGTTGTTACATGTAGTTTTCAACGTTGAAACGATGAAAGTTACTCCCAAATACTTGAAGATCAATCACTGCTAATTCCCTTAAATTGTTAAATGTATCACTCCAGTGTTTAGTGTGTAACCTCATACATGCATGTTTTTAGATGTAGGATGCTACATGTATGAGATGATTCGTCACCATGATCACTGGCTGAGTAGATAGGGTAGCATGCACTGTAAACTAAGGTGTTAACATATTGAACGCTTAAATTGTAACAGTTATTGAATGCGTAATTGTGTTCAAATTATTAACTTCCATTTTCAATTTTGAACTTTAGCATTCAAACCATTAACGCAGGTAATCAAATGCAGAAGCTATTACGTTGATAAGTCTTGCCACTGTGGAAGTTAAAATCAAATATTTGGCCTAATTTCTCAACATTTTTTGTCAATGAGTCAGATCTAGAGTTCGGATGACCACCACATTTTTCTACGAGAAATTCTGTGCAATACCTGTAAATTGAAGTAAGGTTTGTTAAATTTGTTGACAAAATAGAAAAGTTGTGAATGTTTTCTTGAAATTGATGACTTTATGTCAAACTAATGCCATGTTAAAGCCTTGAAACCGAACGCGCACACTTACATGTTGACTGCTAATGAGAAAATGCGCTCCACACACCAGAACAGGTTCTAGGCTGGCCTTTCAGTAGTATATAATGGACGGCTAAGCCTTATTTCGTAGTATATAAAGCGCATTTCGTGATCGCTGACCTTTTTTTGCCCTTTTGCGCATTTGATCTTTTGCGCGCCACAGGGCGCCACACGGAGGTCTAGTGACCTTTTGGGCATATATTCTGCCGCGGTGATGCGGTTCTTGGGAGAAACCTCTGCGGCCACAGAAAATAGTCCCATGGGTTGACTTCCAATGTTAATGTATACGGGGAATGCTTAAAAATAGTATGGGAATAGACGTTTTGGGACCGATTGGGTCGAGTGAGGTATCCGCCCTCCTCTAGTTCGATCCAGTCATGGGTGGGTGCTTTTAAAAGTTTCTCCAGAAAAAATCGGAACACGGACTTTACCCCTAATATATACTCCAATCAACCCTATCCCTCATATCGGCCCCAGGCTCTTATTGCGGTATACGAACTTTATCTCTACAATATACAGTATACGGGAAAATGCCTGTATGGCATATGGGGAAGGGGGGGGGAGTAGAGGTGATCATAGTTTTGTGGGTTTTGCTATGGGTTTTTGTCCCTCGCTACTTAGTAGTACAATAACTGGAGTACGATTCACCTGATCTACTTCAAACTTGGGGAGTGCCTTGACATCGGTGAGAAGACAGTTGGGATTGTTTTTCAGCAATGCGCATAATCCGTATTGGCATAATCCATATTAGATTATAAGCAGTTGAATCTTAGATTTTCTTGTCCGGACAATAACTCGTGAACGATTTAACCGATCAACTTCAAACTTGGGGTGTGCCTTGACATTGGTGAGAGGACGGTTGGGGCTGTTTTTTTCAGCAATGTGCGTGATCTAATATGGCCGTCGTCAGCCGTATTGGATTATACGTAGTTGGATCTTCTCCGGACAATAGGTGGAGTACGATTCAATTGATCTACTTCAAACTTGGGGAGTCCCTTGACCTTGGTGAAATCCCGGTTAGGATTGTGTTTCATGTACGAGCATAATCCAATTTGGCTGCCATCTACCAGCAATATTGGATTGTGCTTTAAGCAGTTGCATCTTGTCTGGACAACAACTCTAGAATAATTCAACTGATCGACTTCAAACTTGCAGTTTGGCTTGACATCGGTGAGAGGACAGAATTTTGTCATTGCTTTTCAGTTACCTGTGTAATCCAAGACGGCCGCCATCAGCCATATTAGTTTTTCAGCATTTAGATCTGGTCTGGACAATAACTCTAGAACGATTCAACCAATCTACTTCAAACTTGGGGAGTGCATGGACATTGGTGAGATGACAGTTGATATTATGTTTTATGGATGTGCATTATCCAAAATGGGTGCCATCCGCTGTATTAGATTATGTTAATCTCATCAGCGATATGTCCATTTTCAAATCATACTCTTCAGCAATGACATGAGATATCATCGATCAAAACAAATCGATCATAGAGGTCCATGTCCACCACTTAAAGTGTGTGGTAAAAGCATTTTGGGAAAGGTATTGCGCCACTATTTCTAAGAACTCTGGCGTTAAATGTATGTGGATATTGAAAAATTCAAAATGTCTTACGGAAGAACTTGATGCTAAAGGTCACATACCGTACAGACATGTACCCACATGGGATTTATCGACTCTCTATACTACAATCCCTCATCAGGACCTTATTGACTGTATAAGTTCATTAATATTATCTGTGTTCAAGAAAACTGATCGTCGATATATTTATGTCGGAAGCCATAAAGCATTCTTTAGCTCGACTACATACAAGAGATATCATTCATGGGATGTTTCTTTGTTTATAGAGTTGCTTGAATTTCTCATTAAAAATATCTATGTGAAATTTGGCAACACAATATATCAGCAGCATATAGGTATTCCAATGGGTACTAATTGTGCACCCCTGTTGGCTGACCTGTATCTGTTCTCTTATGAATATGACTATATGCAGGCGCTTTCAAAAACCGATCCATTAAAAGCATGTTCCTTCTCATTCACCAAACGATCTTCTCGCTATGGATAATCACTATATAAATGACACAGTGAAGGATATATATCCACCTTCACTGGATTTGAAGGAAACTACAGATAGCCGTACAGGCACATCTTATTTAGATCTCTATCTCTATAAAAATGAAGCGGGCATTCTCTCTCGTCGACTTTATGATAAAATAGATGATTACAATTTCGACATCGTGAACTAGCCCTTTCTGGATAGTAATATTTCAGTGGGACCTGCATATGGCGTATAAATATCTCGCTTAGTAGCATTTGCTAGATCGATCCTGTGTTAAATGTGATGAGTTTAATCAACGTCACAAAACATTGCTACAGAAACTTATAAATCAGGGCTATTCCACCAAGCGCCTCCACTCAAAGTTTCTCAAATTTGGCGATACATATCGCATGCTGATAGCAAAATACGAATGTAGCGTGCAAGATCTATGAGGCTGCGTTTCGTAACTTGTGTCTAATTCCGCTTAACACGGGGCTAGGGGCCGTGTGAACCCATGTACTTCAAGATCCCCATGGTACCCATATGAACAGTCACAATCAAAGCGTGGCTGAGATACATCATTCTTTAGATGACGACTTTACAACGAATATTATGGATTAAGAATATTGATCAGCGATACGGATTTGATATTTTTGGAACATCATGATGTCTTGCCGGCATCATTGAAAACTGTTGACCGCTTCTCTCTTGCAGGAAACAAGCTTATGTTTATGTATACTATGATTGTCTTTTTGAATTTGGTGCTAATACTGTTATATGGAATATGAAATAGGTCTTTGGATTATGGACGCGGATATTCTCTAATGGACGACGGCTGGATTATGAATGACGGATTAGGCGCTTGTAATTCCGCTTAACCCGGGACCAGGGGCCGTATGAACCCATGTACTTCAAGATCCTCATGGTACTCATATGGACAGTCACAATCAAAGCGTGACTGAGATACATCATTCTTTAGATGACGACTTTACAACGAATATCATGGATTAAGAATACTGATCAGCGGTACGGATTTGATATTTTTGGAACATCATGATGTCTTGCCAGCATCATTGAAAACTGTTGACTGCTTCTCTCTTGCAGGAAACAAGCTTATGTTTATGTATACTATGATTGTCTTTTTGAATTTGGTGCTAATACTGTTATATGGAATATGAAATAGGTCTTTGGATTATGGACGCGGATATTCTCTAATGGACGACGGCTGGATTATGAATGACGGACTAGACGCTTGTAATTTCATATATGTAGACACAACCACCACCACCACCGCAGTCTACCACACACCATTACACACCACCACTGCTACCCACACTACCACACACCACCGCCACCACATCCTCCTCCGTCTCCTCCGGTCGTTGACGGGCGTTGACGCCCGGTGGTGGTGGAAGCTCCCGTGCGGTAGAGCTCTTGGATCGGAGCTTTTGGAGCTCAAATCATCTGGAGCTCAGAGCTTGGAAGTGACGCCATCGTTTAACTTCCGTCTCTTCATCTTACATCCATATTTTTCCATGTTTACACACACGTGACTGGAACCGGAAGTTGTCACAAGACAGGTGGCGCCCCCCCCCGCTGCTCTGAAGTGACGTCATCGTACGCAGGCGTACACACACATACCTGGTGCACCCTGTACCCTATATCTCGTAGTGCGTAGGGTACACCAGGATGCGGGTGCACCAGATATGTGTGTGTGCGCGCCTGCGTACGATGACGTCACTTCCGAGCAGTGCGGGGGCGCCACCTGTCTTGTGACAGCTTCCTTTTCCGATCACCCGAGAGTAAACATGGAAAATCCCGGATGTAAGATGAAGATGCAGATGTAAAACGAGGGTGTCACTTCCGAGCTCTGAGCTCTACAAGATTTGAGCTCCAAAAACTCCGATCCAAGAGTTCTGCCACACGGGAGCTCCCACCACCACCGGGCCTCAACGTCCGTCAAGGCTCGGAGGAGGAGGAGATGGAGGTGGTGGTGGTGTGTGGTAGTGTGGATAGTGGTGGTTGTTGCGGTGTGTATTGATGTGTGGTAGTGTGTGGTAGAATGTGGTGCTGGTGTCTGTACATTAGGAACGAACACATACCCCTCATCAGTCCTTGGGTCAAAGATCACTTCCGGTCAGGTGGTCAAAGGTCACTTCCGGTCACGTGACCGGAATTGCACACAAAATTCAAAGGTTACTCGTCCTCCAAATCCCCTTTATCGCTCGTTAAGGCGGTGAGACGGGCGTTAAGGCGTAAAGATATGGCGTTAAGGCACCGAGACGGGTGTTAAGGCGTAAAGACGGGCGTTGTGACGGGCGTTGACGGGCGTCACTGCATTTCGATGTATTGGTGGCGATTTCATGAAAATCAGAGCTTTTGGGCTAATTCACCAGGGCGTTGAAGCGTTAAGCTTGGCTCTGGCGAGCGTTACTGTCTATACAAGCAAGCGTATTGTAGACGTTCAAACGTCAATATGGCTTATACTTGTTCTGAGTGATAAATGGCGGCCTCTGATTGGACAAGAGTCTTCCTGAATTGTAAACATACCCAACGCGGCTCCCCCAGCGTGGGTATGATGTAACATTGGGGAGAATAAAATATATGAAAACTTGTTGTTGTTGTTGTTGTTCTCTCATCTGTCATCCTTGCTGTTGTTATTCTCTCTCTCCGGTCTATATCATGGCGTCAAGGCGCTATGCTAGGGCGTTATGTTGTTGAGACGGTCGTTGACGGTCGTCATTGCATTTCGATTTCTTGATGGCAATTTCTTCAAAATCAGAGCTTTGGGCTAATTCACCGGGACGTGGTGAAGCGTTAAGCTTGGCGTTGGCAGGCGTTGCTATGAGATGACACCTCACACGACGCATTCGGACCGCGGATGGACCATCTCTACCCCAAACACCTTTCTGCACCGCCCCAAAATGTCCACTTTCACTACTACTCCTACTGGTGACGTCACCGACGACGTCACAAATGACGTGGACATCATTCGAATCGTGGTCTATGCCACGAAAGCTACACAATGACACCACACACGGCGCATTTGGACCAAGGATGGTTCCTCTCTACCTTCCTTAACTTCCTCAAAATGCTCACTTTCGCTACTACTCGTACTGATGACGTCAAAGACGACGCAAACATCCCTCAAATGCGGTTGTACAACCCGAGAGCTAAAAGATGACAATCGGACCAAGGATGATCCCTCTCTACACACCTTCACACACCACCAAAATGGTCACTTTACTTAATACATGTAATACAACCAACTACGAATTGCAATAAAAAAACACCATTCTGACTCTACCCCACAAACGCTTCCGCGACCCATTGGGACCAATAGCGGTCCATCTCTACCCCAAACACCCCCCCCCCCACCTACCCCCAAAATGCCTGCTTTGTATACTACGGCCAGACTGCGCATGCACAGAATATTGAAAACGGAAGACACATTAGCTCACTCCGATGCTCCTCCACGAGAGCTTCAAAATAAGACTTCATACGACACCATTGTAAAGACAAAGTCCGTATTCCGAATTTTATTTTATTTTATTTTTTTTTGTGAAAACACCCGATTGACTTGATAGGCAGACCCCGATAAGCCAGGGACGGATATGCGGGATAGGATTGATCGGAGGATATTTTAGGGGTAAAATCCGTGTTCCGTTTTTTTCTGGACAAACTTTTACATGAATGGATCGCCCTCGTGGCGCGGGATAACTCACTCGACCCAATCGGTCCATTAGGAACCCACCTCGGTCCAAAAACGTCTATTCCCATACTCCTTTTAGGCATTCCCCGTATACATTGAAAGTCAACCCATGGGACTAGCTTCTGTGGCCGCGGAGGTTTCTCCCAAGAACCGCATCACCGCGGCAGAATACATGCCCCAAAGGTCACTTGACCTCCATGTGGCGTCCTGTGGCGCACAAAAAGTCAAATGCGCAAAAGGGCAACAAACGTCAACGGCCACGAAATGCGCTTTATTTACTACGAAATAAGGCTTTTCCTACTTTTTGAGAAATTGTCCTAATTTTGAACACGTTTTTTTTTTATCAACATCGACCGTTAAATATACAGTTCTGTAGAATTAGTCCATGGGCCCAGACCAGAAATTCCACTTGTCGGTACCATCTAAGGAAACCAATCCTAGTTATGATTTTTTAATTGGCGTATATATATAGATCATATTTTGATGTGATAACCATTGCAGACTGGCAGCTTATTGGTAGTTTTCATCTCTGGAATGTACCCACCCTCCGCATAATGAAAGCGAAAAGGCAAACTCGGAAACATTCACTAATGATGCAATTGCTGTTTCCACATGGGTCTAGAATGAACTACAAACCACAAATACATGTCTGAAATGCTTTATTTATACCATCCGAATAATCCTTTCTGTCATTCCTGAAGGCAGAATTTGTTTTGTGGCAGAAAGGGGCGAACAATAGGGCCTATCAAAATGTTGTTGATTATGTGATTTTCAGTACATTTTAATTTATAATATTGTCATATATAAGTTCCCTGGGGAGTGCTACTGAACCGCATTTATGAACATTTTACAAGTTTTTACCACAGTTATAGGAATTGTCCTTCCCCTACCCTAGTTCCAACAAGCGTCCAAAAAGTGAAATTTATGTATAACCCAAATTTCACCACGCTACTGTGGCATGTTTATGTACTATGTTTTACTCATGCATATTTGTAGCCATGAATGTATGTGATTGTGCCAAAACATTCACACCATGGATCAGTAGTCTAATCTTCATCACTGTTATCAGCATCAGAGTCCTCGAGGTATAGTATAATAAATACTGGTCCTAGGGGGCCACACCTGCAATAACACTGGTGAAAACCCAGACTCCTACTTGCCCGTTTTGTTTTCATGGTTGAGAGTCTGGGTTTTCACCTGTGTTATTGCAGGTGTGGCCCCCTAGGACCAGTATTTATTATAAGGAGTCTGGGTTTTCACCAGTGTTATTGCAGGTGTGGCCCCCTAGGACCAGTATTTATTATACTATATGACTTGACTTCGTGTCTCGCTGGTTCAACACGTGTATCGAAGTTGACCTTTGGTCTTCTTTGATCCTTGTAGTAATTTCTGTGGAATTACCCAGACCCGACCATGATTGCCCGTGGTGAACTATACCTCCAGTCAAAACAGAAGACAATTATTACTGTCCTGCTAGACTTGCCTCCATTGTCATATTTCCGGTATATCTGTATCTGCTATACAAACCAGCAGATATCTAAAGCCGCATATACCGTTGTCTTGATAAGAGACCTCGGCCTTCATTGTCATGTGGTTTATCTGCATGTGCTAAACAAACCAGCAGGTACTTTGTTCTTGCGCCATATTGCCCATATAATATCATCTCTTTACACGGCACAAAGCCACGGAGAGATATTCACTATACCCATAGACAATATGGCTAGACGGAAACTGGAGAAGAAAGCAAAAACCAGCTGTCAAATTTCTCGTTTTCTCAAACACAAAGAATATAATCTTGTGCACAGAAGGACGTTAGAAATCAATGCAGCTAATGCAGTATGAGTCTGACATACAAGTTAATTATACTGTGTCAGTCTGAATACTACATTATACATGTTTATTTTAATACATTCTGAGAGGTGCGATATACACTAATTCGCCTACACTGTACTGAACAGACAGCTGCGCTTTTAATACAGGCTCGCCAAATCGAGAAAATATATTTATCTCTGTCTCAATCAGCCTATACACTGGCTGTGCCACACTGATGGGTAAACTGACCGGAGCTTGAGCAAAAAGAGGGGATTGCAGCAAACAATGCAGCCCTGTGTGAGCGCCAAAATTATCCAATGAGATTCACCAAAGAGTGGACCAATCAGCGCACACCAGAAACATTTCTGTCCTATCAGAGAACACCTGCTAGGTATATAGCCTATACATTTGCCAATGCCCGGCCATCTCTTTACACGGCACAAAGCCACGGAGAGATATTCAGTACCCATAGACAATATGGCTAGACGGAAACTAAAGAAGAAGGCTATTACCAGCCGTCATTTTTCTCGCTTTCTCAAACACAAAGAATATAATCTTGTGCACAGAAGGACGAGCTGATAAAAACAAAACCACCGTAATTCTTATAAAAAGGACTACATAGTGGAAGCGCAAAGACAGCTGTACGATGGTATACATTATACCGACATAAAATCCATGAATATGGAAAACACCATGAAAATGGTACGGTACTACAGACAGTCGCTAGGTTGAATGCTAGTGGAGTTCTTAGTCTGAGACTTTGAATTTTCTGCTGAAAGTTTCGACCAGGAAGCCTACACCATATCTCCTACCAATAATACATAAGGTAGAAGAGGCTATTAAAAAACTTGATCCTGTAAAACTAGGGCGCTACCTGGATTTCTTCTTATCCCCATAGTGTGGGAACGAGAAACCTACTCAGCCGATACTTCAGTATTCATCAATGAGATTGTACAACGTCGGATACCAACTGATACGTTACTTATTACGTATGACATTACCTCGTTATACACGAACCTCGGATTCAATGAAATCCTAGAAGCACTAAAAAGTGATCTGACTACCTATACGAAAACATGGATTATATATCCAAAAACCTCCCATCGATCTGTTGCTTGAAATAGCACGATTGATTCTTGAAAAGTATGAATCCAGGTTTCAGGACTAACACTTCAGACATATTGTCGGAGCATCACGGGGAGCAGTCCCTTCCCTGGAACTGTGCGATATAGCGATATACAAGCATATCAATCAGCTAATTGCCACATTCCCACACAAAGAAATGATTATATTACACAAACTTTTCGGGATGATGGCTTCATACTACTACAGGCAAATAAAGCCGTAGCTGAGAGTTTCTTTGAGATGGCTAATAACGCACATACTCCATTGAAATTCACGTATGAAATATCTGAAAACGAGGTCAATTATCTAGACGTTGCCGTTTTCAAGGGGAAAAGATGTTCGACTGACTCAATACTTGATGTGAAATGCTAAACAAAGCCAACTGAAACCTACAAATACCTATACAGCAAATCAGCACATTACGGGAGAACTGAAAGATATGTATACGAAACTGCAATAATACTGCAGACTACATAGACTAGTCAGAATACTTCAAGCAAAAGCTTAAAATGAGAGGATACTCTACCTCGGAAATTACCGACAGAAACAAATACCTCAAGAGGAACGAGGGCATACAGAATAAGTCTGTACTGAAACGACGTATGCGTCATAACGACTTTCAATCCATACACGAAATGGCTGAAAGGGATCTTAAAGAAATACTGGATCACAAACAAACATGCCGAAAACTTTACCAGCCAGCCACAATTATGCTATAGGCGGGGTAAAAGCATCAGCGAAATACTGAAAAAATAAAAAATCTGACCATAACGGTCAATGCGTATAGGCTCCCTGATGAGGGTTTCGCTGGTCAGAAATAAGAATTTTCGACCTAAAATAACCCGAAACTTGCACCCACAGATACTAAACAATGAATACAAGGTATAACCTAGAAAACAAAACGGGCAAGTAGGAGTCTGGGTTTTCACCAGTGTTATTGCAGGTGTGGCCCCCTAGGACCAGTATTTATTATAACATACACTTATGACATTATAAAATACATTTATGTACTTTCCAGTGTGCACAACCTGAAACATTTCTGGTGGGGCGAAAGATTATATCAAATTTGAGCTACATTGTAATTTTCATATATTCAGCCGCAATGTGCATTTCGGGGGAGGAAAAATTCTACAACTTTGTTGAAACCAGCTGGATGGTCCTCCTTTGTGCTTCCCTGCAAACAAGGTACATATGGGTAGCTGATCCATTAGGACTGTGGCACTCATATGGGACACACAACATTCCGTAAATAATGATAATAATAAATCCGCAAAATTTCACAAAATCCAGCGTGCAAATCAGCCGTTTGAATACCAAACTAAAGCATGTGCCTCAAGATGGGAAGTATGCTTGTTGTAACTGTGCAGATAACAATTCTGGATATCCGGAGCTGTTATTGAATGATATTACCTTCATGGGATGTGTCAGTAGTCCATTGTGTGATTTTCCCCCAAAAAGTCAATATCTCAGAATGGTAAAATGGTAAAAATGCAAAATATACACTAAGCTGCTCTTCTGGAACGGTTATCACATATTGAAATAATCATATAGTCGCTACCAATAACTTAGTAGCCCTAAAGTTTGGTTTCCTCTGATGGTACCGATATATGCCTGGGCCCATGGACTAAATATGGCTACAGCATCCCTTGCCTCTGGAGCTATTAGTAGGGCACATTTTCGATTTGATAAAATATTTTGATATTAAAATCTATTCAAAGTTCCAAAACTCTATATTTCATTCACATTCTGGAAAGTTGACACATTGTGAATTTCTGCCTTGATGTGAGACAGTGTGTCTTCCCTTACTGCTTTTAGGTGAACGCATTATTGAACTATTTTCACCCGCGTGTTGAAGTTGGTAACACTTAAATGTTAGAGCTTAGCATGCTATTGTTCAAACTTTGAATACGTGTGTTAAAGTTGTTCAATGATGCGCGCTGCATTTGAATAACTGTTTTAATGGTTTTAGTGTTAATGTTCAAAATTGAACATGGAAGTTATCAATCTGAACATGAAAGTTAACAATTTGAACGAAATTACGCTTTCAATAAGTGTTACAATTTAGGCGTTCAATAAGTTAACCCTACCGATCCTTGGGAGCTGGGGGTGAGGGGAGGGGAGCAATATGGCTCCCTGCCAAACTTTACGCTATTTCCAGAATGAAAAAAAAATGGAGAGCTGAAACTCCTTAACATTATAATTGATCATATTGGGGGTCATTTTGAGCCTATTTGCATACTCCCCCCCCCCCGCCTCCTACCTCCCTCCCGAGCAGAGGACATAGGGGTGTGACTGAAAAGTTCTCTTTCCTCGTCTTTCTTAAAAAAGTGTAACGAATTATTTTATTTCACACAAGATAATTATATTCTGTTCTATTGTGTAGTTTATCCGGAGTGAAAATCACGAAGAAAAAAGTCGGAGAAAATGTACTCAAAATAATAAACTCCCGATTCATAGAGCTTCGGCTCTTGATTTTCCTCCGTTTTGGGGCACTAGAGAAAAATTTACCAAAATGGCGGAAGAGAATCCCAAGTCAGATATAGGTTGGGATAAAATGCTGTTCACTGCATGTAAATACCCCAAATGGTTACAGAGATGTAGCAGTTTAGAGTACAATGTAAATGTGTTGGTGGTTTTATGCAAAACCAGTCACCCAATAACATCAGTTAATGAGACAACTTATCAACTGCTTGGAGTTTGGCGCTAATATTGTCTGATAAACGAGATCTTTCGATTATGGAGGTGGAAAAAAATTCACGGACGACTATGACTGGCTACTGACTGTCCGATCTGAAGGATGCATTGATATTTTTCTTTTTAGTTTTTACAATTAGCTAGTTTATCTATTTATTGCTGCAGGAATATTTCTTGCTTGATCAATTAAGTAACTTTAAAAGTTTGCTTTTTGGTACAACAGATTTAAATTTTGGGAAATCTAATCTTTAATTAGCCCGTTCAGTTATAAATATAAGGCATACATGGTACCCAACTACAAGATATACTTGAATATTCAATTCGCAAAAAGATGTATTATCTACGAAACCTATGAAATCTATGTTTTTATAAAATGGAAATGTTCTCTTATATGTCCAATCCCTTTTTGCTGGAAAACCACAATTTGAAAGATAATTGTTAGCTAAAAAATTTAAAAGACTATAATTAATTATTATTGAAAAATAAGATACCAGTTTTGAAATCTGAGATTTGGTGCACCAAATTTGATAAAGTTGACCAAGAAAACGTTAGTCAAAATATTGTTATCCAGCAGTCATATACAATTTATATTGTGACTTGTGAATTTTTTTCTGAGGGTTAAAGCTGAGGAGAAAATTAATGTACTTTCACACCAACTGTCCTTGTGGGAAGACCCCTTCCCCCCTCCCCCTCTTTCGTTGATTTTTTTATTCCTGTCTCCGGAATGACAAAAAATAGAGAGCTGAGACTCCTCGACTTTGTAGATAATCATATTGGTTTATTCGGAGTCTGTTTGCATGAACACCCAGAGCAGGGAATCATGGGTAAATTCAAAATGTCGGTCATGTCGAGTACCAGAAAAGTGATGTTTTGAAATCTTTAAAATTCCTGCTTTCAAGCGATGAAACGTGGGCAAAAACTATATTACGTCACATCAAAGTAATATTTATTAATTTATCAAGTAGTTTTTGCGGAGAAATTGCATAAATAAAACATACGGAAATCTGACTGAAAAATCGACCAAAAAATGCCGTTATTGAAAATGACGTCACAAGCGGCCATCTTCAATTTTACCTTTTCGGGTAGAGATTGACCCAAGGGTATAGTGTGGTAACTTTCAGTTCAGCCCCTTAGCTCAAGGGTTAAGAGCGATAATGGGGGGGGGGGGGATTTCGGCCCTCCCTCATGCATGCACAGGACCTAAACAGCCCACGCCAGATAGGGTCAACACCTAACTTTACAGTGTATAAAAAACTCACTCACGGCTTATTTCCACATAATTTGCATAATAAACTGTTTTATTCAAAGAAAATACGGAAGTTTGATTTTGTTAAAGCTTAAAGTCTAAAGTTACATACAACAGCGTCGACTGAAGGTTCAAATTGCGCTTTTGTCAGTTTTTGACTTTTTTTGTACATTTTAGGGTGGATTTGTTTAGATAGTCTAAAATTTGACACAGTGTCTGTAGAGCCTAATTTTCAAAATTCGAAATTCATTTTTTTGTTTGTAGTTTGGTTATGTTTTTGTTAGGGTTAGTGTTTTGCTAGGGTGTGTTGCTTTTGGTCATCGCCGCCGTGTGATCAATAAGGTTAGGTGCGACTTTAAACGTCAAACAACCATCCAACCAATCTTGAACCAAAACGAATCTAATGTTTTAAAAGTCGCCATATCTGCCGTGCTATTCCATGCTATAATGTATAAGGAAAAGCCCCCCACCAAAAAACACGGACGAACGCACAATTTGAAAAGTCGCTCGATGCTTTTTTGTGGCTTTTGAGTCTGAGCTTTAACAAGATGTAACTGATATATCTGAGGATATCTTATTAATGGTTGGTGCCTTGTTTTAGGATAATTCGGACAACTATTCAGCGGATGACAAGATGACCATGGGACCAGACAGACCTTATCCAGTGACCTTGTACCAGGTTGATCACAAATTGAGGAGCAATGCTGTGATAAACATTGCACATATTCGGGAATCAGCTACTGATCATACTGAAACAAAGAGAGACATCGTAGAATCCAGAGAAGTCTCACCCAAGTCACCGTCAGCACTTGTTAAATTACACGCACATGAAAGTGGATACCTAAGGCAACATGAGAAAACCCATACTGGTGAAAAGCCATTCAAATGCTCAAGGTGCCCATATAGCACTACAACAAATGGAAGCCTCAAACTGCATGAAATTACTCATACTGGTGAAAAGCCACACAAATGTCCACTGTGCCCATTCAGTTGTAAACGGATTCGAAACCTAAAGCAACATGAAATGACTCATTCTGGTGAAAAGCCATTCAAATGCGCTATATGCCCATATAGTACTATAACAAGTGGATGCCTGAAGAAGCATGAAAGAACTCATACTGGTGAAAAGCCATATAAATGTCCACTGTGTCCATTCAGCTGTAAACAGAGTGGATACCTGAAGCTTCATGAAAGAACTCACACTGGTGAAAAGCCATTCAAATGCTCAATATGCCCATATAGCACAATAACAAATGGACACCTAAAGCGCCATGAAATAACTCATACAAGTGAAATGCCATATACGTGTCCACTGTGCCCATTCAGCTGTAAACGGAGTCGAAGCCTAAGGCTACATGAGATGACCCATACTGGTAAAAAGCCATTCAAATGCTCAATGTGCCCATATAGCACTATAACAAAAGAAAGTTTAAAGCAGCATGAAATAACTCATACTGGTGAAAAGCCGCATAAATGTCCACTGTGCCCATTTACCTGTAAACGGAGTCAAAACCTAAGGCAACATGAAATGACTCATACTGGTGAAAAGTTATTCAAATGCTCTATATGCCCATATAGCAGTACAACGTGTGGATGCCTGAAGAAGCATGAAAGAACTCACACTGGTGAAAAGCCTTATAAATGTCGTTTGTGCCCATTCAGCTCTAGACAGAGTGGAAACCTAAGGCAACATGAAAAATCTCATACTAGTGAAAAACCACATAAATGTCCACTGTGCCCATTTACCTGTAAACGGAGTCAAAACCTAAGGCAACATGAAATGAACCATTCTGGTGAAAAACCATTCAAATGCTCACTATGTCCATATAGCAGTATAACAAGTGGATGCCTAAAGAAGCATGAGCGAACTCATGCCGGTGAAAACTCATAAAAATGTCCATTTTGCCCATTTAGCTGTAAACAGAGTGGAAATTTAAAGCGGCATGAAAGGTTTCATACTGGTGAATAGCCATACACATGACCATTGTCCATTCAGCTGTAAACAGAGTGGACACCTAGGGGAACATGAAATAACTCATACTGGTGAGAAGCCATTGAAATGCACAATATGCCCATATAGCAGTATAACATATTTAAGCGTAAAGCAGCATGAAATAACTCATACTGGTGAAAAGACATTCAAACGCTCAATATGCCCCTTATTGCAGCGAAAAAAAAAAGAAGTTGCAGCAAAACAATTGGGAGCCTGAAGGAGGTTGAAAGAAGTCATACTGGTGAAAAGCCATACAAATATCCATTGTGTCCCGAAGCTAGAGGACTTCTGAAGGAGCGTGAAAGAATTCATACTACTGGCTGTGCCTATATTGTTGTGCAAAAATTGGAAACCTGAAATGACGTGAACGATTTCATAATGACGAAAGGCCTTTCAAATGCTCAATACATGTATGTCCTTAAGCCAGGCACGTCGTCTAGCGACCGTTGCGCCCTGTATTTGTATATATACCAGTCTGTCATTTGAAAACAGTATTCCTTGAAAAGAACATTACGTTCGAAACTGCAGTCGGAATATAATGGTGTAGAAAGTTGAGAAGGTTTTTTTCGTTATTTTTCTCATGTATGTCCTTATATAGAAATACAAGAAATGGAAGCCTGAAGCAGCACGAACAAATTCACACTGGTATGGTAACAAAAGCCATACAAATGATCACTGTGCCCAGAAACGTTTAATTCTCGGAAATAACGAAGAATCCTGAACGAATGCACATGAATGACGATCAACGCTTATGAAAGACAAGGATGAGAATAGAAAATGAGAAATGGTGTCTACATATGCATATACATGTACGGTTACGAAACCGTCTCTCTGCAGGTGAACCTGTTGAAAAACATTCAACGCAGATATCACCCACATGTATATGTACATATTAAATATTATTTCCATATTTTGTTTAGAATTAGTTGTATAAAATCTTTTTATATATGTATGCAACTTACTTTGTGATATAAAATTCTGATTCACCTTAATAATGTATAATTTTTGTATAACTATACGTGTAAATACAATATGTAAATAGAGCACATAAATGTATATGTAAAATTATCTGCACCTATAGTCTCATTTACATGAAATTTGCATTTACAACTATATCAAATACTAAACATTCTATAATATTATCCATTATCCGTGTTACTCATCCATCACTGTCAATATATATTACAAAGTGGAGATATGGATATATCTGAATGCTTTCTTATTGACTACTAAAAATATAGTCTATAATCTGACCTACAGTAATACATGCTTCTGATATGTTTTATTATTTAATTGTAAATTAAAATGTTATCTAGTTATGCATGTACCTATACATTGCTTTAGCTGTAAGATACCTTCCTCAAAATTCATGCACTGGTCAGTGCTAAAGTCCTGTATTTATAATCAGGTATAATTATACATGTATATATACAACATGTGAATAGAGAACACACATGTACATATATGTTCAAGTTATCTGCACCCATATTCGCATTAATTTGTACAGACAATAACATATATTCCTCATTATTCGTATTCATCATCCATCGCTATTAATATATATCGCATAGTCAACTAGCTTGTTTCGTTGACTGTTTCTGTAAACTTTTAACATTTCACCACCGCACTCAATTTTGCCCATTATATATTCACAGTATTTAACTCACGAATCACTATAGAATCACTATAGTATCACTATAGAATCACTATAGTATCACTATAGAATCACTATAGAATCACTATAGTATCACTATAGAATCACTATAGTATCACTATAGAATCACTATAGAATCACTATAGTATCACTATAGAATCACTATAGAATCACTATAGTATCACTATAGAATCACTATAGTATCACTATAGAATCACTATAGAATCACTCTATTCTAAATCTTACAGGTAACAGCAATTCAATTCCTGCCTCACTCTTAACAGTGTCGAGACGAATTCTTGCCCATAGTCATTTTGTTTTTCTTAAGCATGCAGTTCTTTGTACCATTGTTATATTAATTTCCCGCCTAGCTGAACTTTTCTTTTCTCTCCCTCATAAGAGTTTATGTCTTTGGCATCAGCTATCAGTTTCCTTTTAAATTCTTTTGCTCCATGGTTTGTCACATTTTCGACAGTATTTTCGAATGTTTCAACTGTAAGTTTGAATATTTGACTAAATTGAATGCACCTTTGACTCTGTCCGTGCAGCTTCCAGACACCCCATTGATATAATAATGGTGACATAGATGTTGATTGCGCTCTGGGCCCATACGATGATGGACTTTTAGATAGCTTTGAATATATGTGATTCAACCCTATACAATTAAATTACCCAGAAAGCTCCACATTATATTACGTTATATTCAATTCCTTGTTATCAACCATTACCCCTCTCCAGAAACTCACAAAAAGGTGATGGTGGTGTAGTCCTGTATCGTAAAGACGAATTTAGCGAGACTAAAATCCGTGAAGACCTCTCTTTCATAGAAGAAACAGAACAACATGAATCTCTATTTGTTGAGATGAAAAGTAATAATGATACTATATAATTGGAATTGTCTATCGCACACCTGGAAAGAATGTTGACAATTTCAGCTCGAATACTTTCTATGTTGAACAGCCTGAAGCCGAAAATAAGAAAAGCATTATAATGGGAGATTTCAATATCAATCTTTTCAAAACTAGTCATCATGGTCCCTTCAAACAGTTTATGGAAATCATGAAATCATTTTATTGTTTTCCAAAATCACTAAACCCACTAAATAAAATATCATTCTGCTACACTAATTGAAAATATATTCACAAATTTTCATGAAGAAGACCTGGGTTCTGGTGGTTTACTTTCTGATATCACTGATCACTTTTCTTACCCAATCATTCGAAGGCCAGTTTCAAGTATCGCAATATAAACCCTGCCATAAAAGCGCTGTTTGAAGATAGAATAAAAAAAATGGATTGGCAGCATGTCATAGCCGACAGCGATACTAGCAAATCATGGCCGTTTTCTTGGATACCTTCAATAATATATATACAACGAATGTTTTCCGGTAATAATAAAAGATATATAGGCTTACTCAAAAAGTTAAAATAATCAAACCATGGATTACCTCATGTTTACTTCTCTCAATTCAAGAGAAAAATAGACTATACAAGATATAACGGATCCCACTGAAATTGCCACAAATTTCGATGACTATTTCTCCTCAATTCCTTCAGATCTAGCCTCGAAAATTCCACCCTGCATGAACGATTTCAAAACCTATCTAGATCAATCATATAACAATGATTTTACATTTGAACCATGCACACTGGCTGAAATCTATGAAATTATATCTTTACTTAAAAATGGATTACCTAGTATTGACAATATACGTATGTCGCTGATAACACGGATAGCGCGCTTGATTTCCACTCTCATGTCGCACATAATTAACCTCTCATTTCAAAATGGAAATGTTCCTACTAACCTTAAGATTGCTAGAGTCACTCTCATTTACAAGTCTGGTAACAGACCTCTAGCTGTAAACTATCGACCAATTTCTGTTCTACCATGCTTCAGTAAAATATTTGGAAAAAACTTGTGGTTTTAAGGATGATTAACTTTCTAGAAAAGGGGATGATTATTTGCTCAAATCAATTCGGATTCAGATCAAATCACGCAACATTGCTTGCTGTTTTATCTCTATACGATAAACTCAGTGCTGCTAAGGAATCAAAACACTTCAGTATCGCTACATTGTTAGAACTTTCTGAAACTTTTGATGCAGTCAATCACGAAATTCTCCTACATAAACTGGACTACTATGGTTTTCTCGGTGTTACACACAACTGGTTTCGCAGCTATCTTTCCTCTCGATCCCAGTGTGTATGTTACAACGGCACTCTATCCTGGCAAACTTCCATTAACACTGGTGTTCCTCAAGGATCAATATTAGGTCCCATACTCTTTCTAATATACATAAATGACATATCCAAGGCGACATCCATTCTTAACATTAATCTGTTTGCTAATCATCCTATCTGATATCGATCCTTTGATGAAACTATGCCACGTGAACTAGAAAAACTTAAGGAAGGGTTATCATGAAATAAGCAAAATATATTTTCTTCAAACTGAATAGATCTCATGCAAAATACCTATACCCCGAAGGTAATAATATATGGATTCTAAATTGAATCTGTCACTAATTTTAAATTCCTTTGTGTGTATTTTAACGCAAAATTGATCTGGCAGACCTATATTGATGAAATAACCGCAATCGAGAAATATTGGTGTTATCAGCAACATGAGGAACTGTCTTAAGAGAAAACTCTGATCATGCTATATTACTCCTGGTTCTATTCTTATGTATCTTATTGTAATTTGGGGTGGGAAATACATTTCCGGTTCACCTCAAACCACTTGTGATCTTGCAAAAAAGAATTATTCGTATGATAACGTCCAGTACTAAATATGCAGACTCCATTCCCTTAATGAAACAGCTGCATGAATGTCATCCCGCTATATCGAATAAATGATTACCTGATATTATCATTTATCCACAGATTTCTTAATAATCCTCTCTCCATCTCAACCAAATATTCAAATTACTTTACAAAACTTTCTGAAGTCCACTGTTATCCAACCCGTCAAACCAATCTTAATTTTTATAGGCCACGAGTACTCTCAAAATTATTTTATTCTACGAAGTCGAAGGCTCCAGGTATTTCTTACCAGTCACTTATAAGAGCCCGCTTAAAAGTCTATCTTAAATAACACTTTAGTGTATATTGTTTAACAATAAGACTTGCGAAGGTGCATTCAATTTTTCGTCTTTCATCGACATTGTACATTCCATTGCTGTAAACATGTGACAATTCCCTCTTTTAATTAAAATCGTTTAGTATTTACTTAGGCCACCGAGCTCAAACGGCATATTTTCAACTATATTACAATCAGAGCTCAGTATTGTGACGCAGTCTATTCACCATTATATCATTTAATATTTATATATTTATTTCCTGCCAATATGATATTATAATTAGTATTTGGGATATAACAATCCCTCTGGGGTTTTATTCCCGCCGATCTCAGTTGTTCATCTATAAAGATATGTGACGACAATACGGGAATAACACTCCTTGTGTGAGATGGTAATAAAGCTGATTTTTTTGTTCAATCCAAAACCTGTCAAATCAGATTTTGCTAGAAGTTTACATACTGAAATATCAGCCTCGAAAACCCCCAGATGCTCCCTTGTATAAAAATGGAGACGTGAATGATCAAAATGTGCTCCTCGGCCTGATATGTTATTGTGGAGGCATTTACAGTGAAGATTTTCTCTTATAGCAAAAATATGAGCCCTCAAACCAAAATAATTTGATCACAGAACATATTAGGAAGTTTGTTTATTGGAAAGAACCATGAATGATCTTGGTTTGATGTGTCATATTTTTACTGCAGGAGAAAAACCCTTCATGAAAATGCCCCAAAATACCAAAACAAGCCGGTGAGCACATTTTGATCAATCATATCTCATTTTTCATGCAACTGAACATCTCAGTTTTTTTGAAGGAGATATTTCAGTATGTAAACGTCAAGAAAAATCTGATATGGCAGGTTTTGGAGTAAAAAAAATCGGTTTATTACCATTACACACAAAAGAGTTTTTCGTATGTAAACGTCACATATCCTTTCTACATGTATATGCTCGTATATTGTACATGTACATACTGTATGGTGATGAAACATTCATTCATTGAGGACCCCCAAGTATCGATTAGGGAAAGGTGTCATAGTGTTACAGTTAGATACTGTAGGTCGTTATAGAATCGTGGAACTTCTAGGTGAACTAATTGACCTCCTGTTCTGTGGTAAACATATTTACGTTCTGTTCATCTAGAATTTTCTAGTAATCTTGATCGAATTATCGAGTGTGAATTGTGACACATCGGTCTAGCGTTTTCTTGAAGGTTCTATGCACCAATATGACTGCTTTATGAAAACCCCGTATGATACGATTAGATATACTCGAGCGCCATCTATACGCTGTATATATTGACTCTACACGTTAACATATAGACGGTCACGCAATTGTTTACAATGGACGTTTGTTGAATGAATAGCCTCTGTTTATTTGGGTCAATTTATGTGGAAGCATCTGGAATTCTCGTAATTATATCTGGGTTAATCTTGCGTCATACCGGTGAACTTTGTTGGCCTGATGGAAACATCTCGAATCCCGATACAGTATATATAATGCGTCTCGCTCAGTTGTAGGGAAGGAATTGAACACTGGCTTTGATATACGTTTGGTGTATACTGTGAGATACTTGAACGACTTTTGGGTGCATAACTGGATACGAACTTTACCGGAGAATATTGGCAGAGATTATTGACAACTTGGATTATATTTCCTGTTGGCTGTGTTTGTAAGTACATGTAAAGTTAAATTAAGTGGTGTATTTCGCAATATCTAACATTAAATTACTGGCAGTTTACCTGCACCATAAAACTGCCTGTAGTTTGCTGTAAAATTTAAAGCAAAAGTTTGAGATATAGATGTTTCACTGATTTTATCAATGGATTGCTTATCCACCATTCTTGGATCAATGATACAGTAAAGGAGTTTGTTGAATTGAAACCAATCCGATTTACACCTGGTCAGGGGAGAACATGGTGTCCATTCAGCAGTGATGAACCAGTTCAGTTATCACACATGGATGGATACATGTAAATGATCCAAAACTCAGTCAAAAATGTTCACCGTGAAATTTATATTTGTTCTGTGTGCGGGCTATCAAACAAGCCTTTAGTCGTGTCGGCCTTTATATTGAATCTGTTCATCAGCACAATATTAGTCAGCTCATTTATTGGCTCGAAAACATTCCGCTGAAGGAGTCTAATTTAATTTGCGTTGATTAATTGTTGTCGTTATATCATATATCATATCCCACTCTGCAATAGGGGTTGCCACGCCTCCTCACTCTATATAGGGCCTACACCTACTTGGGCGTCGCTAGGATTTTTCAAAGGGGGGTCGATTATCATAGCACTTTAGGCGAGGGTCCAGGGGCCGCCTAGGCCCCGTAAGCTCCGGGGTCCTAGATCGCCGGAGATGCGTTCTAAGCGTCTTCCCGGAATTAAATCTGAACATAATGTATGCAGATTTAGGGTTATATTATACAGCTCTGAGGCCTTAGATGGCCTGAGATGCATTCTGAGCGATTTCCAACAATTAAACTAACACGTCATTTGTCAAATATCAGTATTATATTTTATTATCTTGTCATCTTGAAAACACAATAATAACGCTTTGGGCCTATATACCTCGTAAGCTAACCCAGTGGCGTCGGAACGTAATTGAAAGTTGGGGACCACTATCACAGCCCAACAGGCGGGGGTCCAGGGGCCGCCTAGGCCCCGGAAGCTGCGTTCTGAACGTTTTTCCGGAAATAAAACTGATCATACTGCATGCACATTTATGATTCTATTTTCACGATTATTTTTTCGCAATTATAAGCATGCATCGATATTGAAAACATCGCACCTCATGCCTTCATCCATTTGACGTTCTAGTTATATTTAAAACATACAAAACGATGACTTATAGTTCTTGGGAGGGAAACCAATATGCCTACAGATACAATTCATTCACACAAAGATAAAACAAGGAAATCCTCACAGCCTAACAGGCGAGGGTCCACGAGCCGTTTAGGCCCCGGAAGCTCCGAAGTTCCAGATCTCCAGAGACGCGTTCTAAGAGTTTTCCCAGAAATAAATTCGAACATAATGTATGCAGATTTATGGTTCTATTTTCACGTATGTTTCGCATTTATAAGCACTCATCGATATTGAAAAAATCATACTTCATGCCTGAATCCATTTGACTGTTTAGTTATATTTATCACATAAAAAGAACACATAAAAAACCGATGACCTTTACATGATGGAACAATAGAACCAATATGATAGCGATTCATTTACACAAAGCTAAAATGAGCGATCGTCACAGCCTGACAGGCGAGGGTCCAGGGGCCGCCTAGGCCCCGGAAGCTCCAGGATCTCCGGTTGCCGGAGATGCGTTTTACCCGTTTTCTCGGAAACAAATCTGAACACAATGTATATAGATTTATGGTTCTATTTTCACATTTGTTTCGCATAAACCCGCATCGGTATTGAAGAATATGCCGGACTCCATTTGACTTCCTGGTTTGACACAAACAAAACGGGCCTTTTACACACCACTACACGTCTTGGCACTCTATCTGTAATTTTTATGTTTTTATGCTTTTTTTTATGTTGTTGATGTCATCAGGGGCGTCGTTAGGGGGGGTCGTCCGCTGCGAACGACCCCCCCTTGCAAGCCCGTAGGCTGGTTTGGCAACGGGGGGGTTCGGTAGAGAATATTCCGGAACTCCTAATGCGAGCGCCGCAGGCGCGAAGCCCGGCTAGGGGGGTCCGGGGGCATGCCCCCCGGATTTTTTTTGAAAATTTAGATGCCATATGGCGCGTTCTGGCGCATTTTGACAGCATATTTTCGACATCCGCCAACTGCATTTTTTTCGACTGATAAATTCAGTATATGACTATAATCGACCATGGGAAACCCCCTTTGATCAAGATTATTATCATTAACTCCTCACTCCGGTGTGGTGGCTAAGAGCAGGGATAAGTGCCCCGTTTCCTATCTTTTTATTGAGTGAAGAGTGTCCTACCTCTGGAGATATGTGGAGAAGAGTGTCCTTGCACTCTTAATATGGGATATTCTTAGCCTCCACACCGGCCTGCCGATATATTTGTGCCACTTCAGTTCACACTTGTTAGGATCTGGTAAAGAGATGGATAAATCACGCCAACAATTCCTCCGATTGAGCCATCCTATTATCAAGGAACTGGTCCATGTTTATTACTGTATATTTCGCCGCTATCTGTCATAAAGAAAATATGTCAACCAGCAAAGACTTGATCACGTTAAGAATAACAATGTACAGCGCCGGCGGAAGCTCCCAAAAAGTGGGGGGGGCTCGACTATCATAGCACTTTAGGCGAGGGTCCAGGGGCCGCCTAGGCACCGGAAGCTCCGCGCTCCTAGATGGCTGTCGACGCATTCTGGTCGATTTCCGGCATACAAAACGATGTATCATCACTATATAATCAACTGCATTTTGAGATTGTTTTTGTGATTTTTTCTCGTCATTTAGAAGAAAAATTGAGTTGATAACTTTTGAATGTAAAAGAAGTATTTTTTCCTTTCCAAAATTCGAACTATACGCAGTGATCTCGAAGAAAGTAACATTTCAGCAGAGGGTTGGAGAGCGCTGACACGTTTGAAGATAGATATGTGAACACAAAAAAGAAATAATATGAACGCAATTTTGATTTCTAAATTTGATAAGCAGATAATCGTCCAATAAAGCGAATGCAATTTCTATGTAAATTAACATCTAAAACAGTTATTGGTCATTGTGAACGGAACAGAAGAATGAGCAAATCAGAGCATTTAATCCAAACAGCAACGTGCCCCTCCAGTGCAAAGTCACCGCTCCGTGAAAACCTGGCCTTCAGTGGAAAAAACCGGCCTGTTTATCTGGTCACATTAGGACCAAAATCATGAAAAAGTCACCCAGCTTTTGTTGAAACTGGGGGGAGGGGGGCAGGGGGGCTGAGCCCCCGCCCTCTCCAACTGAGTGTGTAGCAATGCCAGGGAGGTCAATCGCTCCTGGCCCATGGATGCCCGCATGAAGGTCCTTCCGTGCACTCTGAATTTTTTTTTCCCCCGGCAGCGGAACTCGGTCTGCTCTGCGGGGGGGTGCGTACGCACCCACCGAACCCCCCCCAGCCTACGGGCCTGACCTATCATAGTGTTATTGGGTTTTAGTTTAACCAGTTATTGCGCAGTCCGCGTTCCTGGCCTTTGACAGGTCACACTTTTGATATAAATCGGCAAGCGTTCTATCTGTTGTGGCGAGCAATACTAAACGAGAAGACGAAAAATAAGAAAAGAGATGGGATAGCCAAGTTATATGCAGTTGGTGTATTAAAGTGAAAAATACCCATCGAGTTAAGAGTGGATTTACAGATAAACAACAACAACAACAACAACAACAGTTGAAAAAAGGATCAGTGATTGTGCGGAAGAGGTAAGACTAGCCGTGTTAGAATGAGAGTTAAAATGAAAAACGGAGGGAAGGTTACAGTGCGTTTTGTTAACAATTCCCAGTGCAACAAGAAGTCACCTTCATCCGCCTAAAACTGATCTACATGAAGTTTCTTCTGCAGCTCAACCAGTACCTGTGCGCTAGGTAGAATAAACATGCATTGTCCATGAAATGCACCATGCTCCTTCACAATCATGATAACAGGCCTTCAAGTGCCTCCTATATTTCCTATATTTCCTATACTTTTTAGTCATTCCTATATTTTACTCAAAACCTCCTATATTTCCTATATTTTGACTTTTTCTCGTGAAAACTTTCATCAGTGCTCTGTAATGAGTCAAACTGACACGCGGAAATACATTTCAGAATTTTTTTCGCCTCGCTTCGCTCGGAAATTATGAAAACATTCCAATCTCTCTATGCTGAATCAAACAACAGAACACGTCACCTGAAAGACCACCACTATGACTGCATGATGGCAGATTCTCAAATAAAGTAGGCCACTATGTCCCATTTCTGTCTGTCATTGACAGACCATGACATTAGCAACACCTATAAATTCAAAAATATCATAAACAAACAATGTGCCCTGTATTTTACTAATCAAAACATAGCAACGAATTGCCTAAGATGAAAATAAACAGGTGTCCCTATGAATTATTTGTACAGTTTTTAATTTGGCGGGACAAAACGCAATGACATTAGCAACATTTGTGTTGCTAATGTCATTTTTGCCTCAAAATCTATTTTGTATAATTACAAGAAATTTCCTGGTAGACAAGCACTTGCATATGCTCAGTGGAATCAGGCCAATCACAATATGTATCTGTACCAATGTCAGTGTAGGACATCACCCATGCTGTAATATAGGGCCTTTTCAACATTTTGCTAATGTCATGTCTGTCAAGGGAGTTTGACAAAAATGACATTAGCAACATTTTTCAAACACCCACAGTATCCATGTATTTGTATTTAATACACCAACAATAGTACATATATCTTAATAAGGTCAGGCTAGTGCCATGGTAAATCTTTCCTTGAATAATTTAATTGACATTTGATTCGTGGTGAATATTTGACAAAAGTTTGACAGACAAATGACATTAGAACAAATGACATTAGCAACATTTACATTTCTGTCTCTCTATTATAATGCAGATAGGGAATGTACAGGGTAAAACTGTTTATATTCACATATGCTTATATTACACAACCGGGTTGGCTTAGCAAACATTACATTTTTTTTTCTTATTTTGTTGCTAATGTCATTTTTTGGTTGGACAGACAATTTGACAGAAAAGTGGACTACTTTATAATGGAATCCGCCTGAAGTGAAAGTAATTTGATTAAACACCAGAAAACTACCAAGTTTGGAACATACAATGTAGTACAGACCTGTCTTACACTCCTTTATTTCCTATATTTTATTCAGAAAATTCCTATATTTTTGCAAATTTCCTCCTATATTTTCATTGTGAGCCACTTGAAGGCCTGTGATAAGAGAAATCAGGCAGGCTACCTTTCCATTGTCCCCATTGATTTCCATTGTCCATATTGTGAGCAGATCATTGACGTTTAGCCTTGTGATCGTTGTGGACTGGGCAACTTGTTGAGAGAGTAATACTAATTGTGGGCCTAATTGTGTAATGGTGGTTTTCTGCCAGGAAAATTATTATTTCATGAGAACTGTACACTTATATCAGCTAAAATTGCCGTTTTGATGTTTTATGGGAGATAAAGAAAACAAATTTCTTTGTCAATAACAAGAACCCCATCCCAACAACATATAAGCTCTATTATACATAAATGTTCATGTCCAGGATGTGAATCAGAGTACATCGGCAAAACAGACAGATGTTAACAGACAGATGTTAACAGACAGATGTTATAACTTAACAGACAGATGTTAACACACAGATGTTAACACACAGATGTTTTATTGCTCGCCTGAAAGAACTAGCCCGAAAACATCGGCTAAGGAGTATTTTTTTGTTGTTGTTGCTGTTGCTGACCCCTTTGCCCGAATCACTTATACAGACCGAAAAGGAAAAAAAATAAATAAGACGTCAGTCGCTCGAGATCTTTAACTGCACACGGCGTGTGGAATTGAGACAGAGGCACAAAAAGCATTTTATCGAATAAATAATATGATTTGGCATCTCCAGCACTATGACAACCACCTAATGACTCCTTTAATTAGATGAAATCTGTCATCAGACACGGATTTTGTCAACAAAACCGCTGTGTTTCTTTCTCCATAGTTTACAGGGACATGCGCAGAATGGGGTTGACCTTTTGGATCACGTGATCAAGAACGGTTATAAACCAATAGTGACGGGTGTTTATTCACGTGATCAAGAAAGGTCACGAGATAAAAATACCGAAGGTCATATCCTTACAAGATGTCAGAAAGGCGCGAAAACGTTAAAATCAATGAAGGTTTTTTCTCACACATTTGATCACATTTGTCAGCATCAAAACAGTCGTGATAGATGGTACATGGACAAAGAAGCTCAGGTCGGTCAAACTGTATCAAATTGGCATATTTTTTCTCTCCTGTTTCGTTATTTTCGTCAGCGAAAGCGGCTTTTCGCGAGATAAATTTGTATCGCTAAAATTTAACCCACCCGCGATCTGGGCTGTGATAGGAATGCCACGCCCCCTTACCTACATGTATATTCACCTATCACAGCCAGAGTTTCTGGGTTACTGAAAGAACATGCTTCTTCCAAATCCGTGGTGTTTAACCATGTAAGCCAGTGCGGCAAATGTTTGATTTAGCAAATGGCTCTTTTGAGGATGACCCGATCTCTGTGTTGTCTGTTATGGAATCAAACACTAAAATTATTGATACAGCAGCTCACTGCATGGTCTCAAGTGTTATTCAAAGAAGCCTTAGCCACACGCCGGCACAAACCAATTTCAAACCAAGGATTGAAAGCATCAAAGGATCTAAAATTATTTGGGTAATTTCATTGATAGACTGTGTATCGTTTCATAATTGTATATTGCCATGCAAGTTACAACATTTGTAAATTTCCATCAATTCTAATGTGGATTGCCAAGAAAATTATACCTATATTATCTCAAAATGACAGTCCTTATCTGAACTTCATGACATGTAGAAATATTCAATGTAGGTATATACCCGCTATATCGCCGTACTTTATTCGTTGTATATTGTTTTCATCAATTAGATTGTGTATTGTATCACCTGTAATCATAACATTTGTATATTGCTATCAGGTTATCTCCTAACCTTTAATGTCAGCAACAATTTTCTGAAAATGACATTTTAATATCCGTCCAATCTGACTGACATTACTGGCTTACCTATTTATAAACGTCTATTGGCTAAGATCATGGTATACCTTGTTTATATACGGCGCGTATAGAGCTGTTTGTAACTTTGAATGTCAATCGGGCTTAACCCAGTTATTAAAGTATAAGAGCCCCAAATTACACACCAAATTGATTTGCCAAACATAAAGTGTCAAACAATACTGGACCACTATTTTCCAAATGTAGCACCAGTCCTACAGGTGAAAATATTAAACAAACCATTCTCAATATTTATTTTTTATTTCATATTCCTTGATTTATCGGATAGATTTGACTTTATACTGCATGGGCTAACATCACTAAGGTTGTATTGTTCAATTTGACGCTGCATTTGGGGTTCTTATACTGAGATAAGCCCGATTGACATTCCCATTGTGTAAAATTTCATGCAAAATAAATATAAATATATATATATATATTTTTTTTTTCACGTGTTCATTTCAATATCATCCTCGTATCGGGATTGACAAGTGAGTGCATTTTCAGCACTATACGCTATCTGATCAAAGCAACGTCTCCAATACGTGCTTTATCTGCATATTGTAAGTATCATCATCATCATCATGATCATCGTTGATAGATTCAATTAATGACTTTTCAAGATTTTGAATGACCCTCATTGCCATCTATTTCTTCATGCTTACACAGTTCCTGTATCGAGCTATTCATGAAGATGGGAAATGGAAGATTTATCAATAGAAGTGGAACCTGATCAAGATACGGCTTCAATGACACAGGATGAGTTTTTCAGCTCTTCAAAAGGAAATCTGCTCACAAAAACAGAGGCAGAGACCCAGTGCAAACCGAAAACTGAAATTGCCACCACCCTGACAGGAGCGATAAGCATGGAAGTGAAAACAACTATAACCAAAATGGAACTAGCAACCATGCTTAATGCGGCTGGACTTCCAGCCATCGATTCACATATTGAAATTAAACCATTTAAACAAGTAAGTTGTGATTTGACATACTTTTTGGGCAATATAGAGATATTTCAGAATCATTTTGCTTTAAGAAAAATATTGATAAGATAGATGTATATACATGTATTTCAAATTACTCGCGGAAAAAAGATCATCAACATTACATTATTCTGTTGTTCTCGATACAGGTATGCCTTATTGCTAGTTATTCTATTATGTACACTCATGAAATGGAAGTGTTGTAGCTAACCCTGTCTACTGTGAGAATATTCATCTTAAACACAATTCTAACACAAAGTATTCCGCTAGTTGCTTGTCAAGTGTCATTGTTGCTAGTTTTCAACGTTGAAACAATGAAAGTAAGTTACTCCCAAATACTTGAAGATCAATCACTGCTGATACCCTTAACTGTGACACTTCAGTTCTTAGTGTGTATTCCCATACATGCATGTTTTAATATGTAGGATGCTACATGTATGAGATGATTCGTCACCATGCTCACTAGGAAGCGTAGATAGGGCAGCATACACTGTAAACTTAGGTGTTAACTTATTGAACGCCTAAATTGTAACACTTATTGAATGCGTAATTGTGTTCAAATTATTAACATCCATGTTCAATTTTGAACTTTAGCATTCAAACCATTAACGCAGGTATTCAAATGCAGAAGCTATTCCTTTGATAAGTCATGTCACTGTGATAGTTATTTCATAGGATGGAAAAAGTTAAAAACAAATATTTGGTCTAATTTCTCGATATTTCTTGTCAATGAGTCAGATATACAGTTCGGATGTTCTGAGGATATCTCACTATTGGTTGGTTCCTTGTTTCAGGATAATTCAGACAACTATGCAGCGGCTGATAAGATGGTCATGGGTCCAGAGAAACCTTATCCAGTGTCGTTGTACCGGATTAATCGCAAAATGAGGAGCAATGCGGAGATAAACATTGCACATATTCGTGAATCAGCTACTGATGATTCTGAAGCAAAGAGAGACATCGTAGAATCCAGAGAAATCTCACCCAAGTCACCGTCAGCACTTGTTAAATTACACCCACATGAAAGTGACAACAGATCAAGAGGAGCATATTGCTCTGTAAGCAGCTGTAGTGTAAAGTTTCACGAGGAAATGCGTACTGGAGATCTGCAATACAAATGCTCATGTTGTCCGTATATATGCAAAACACGTGGACGCCTACATCAGCATGAAATAATTCATACTGGTGAAAAGCCATTCAAGTGTCCACTGTGCCCATTCAGCTGTAAACGGAGTCGAAACCTTAGGCAACATGAAATAACTCATACTGCTGAAAAGCCATTCAAATGCTCAATATGCCCATATAGCAGTATAACAAGTGGATGCCTAAAGAAGCATGAAATAACTCATACTAGTGAAAAGCCATATAGATGTCCACTGTGCGCATTCAGCTGTAAACAGATTGGAAGCCTAAAGCAGCATGAAAGCAGTCATACTGGTGAAAAGCCGTTCAAATGCTCACGGTGCCCGTATAGCTGTACAAGAAGTGGAAACTCGAAACGGCATAAACGCATTCATACTGGTGAGAAGCCATTCAAATGCTCAGTTTGTCCTTATAGCAGCACACTAAATGGAAGCCTGAAGGAACATGAAATAACTCACACAAAAGGTGATCATTGCTCATGAAAGATAAAATTGAAGTAAGAAAATGACACGATCATTTATCTACATGTACTCGTTTTGTCTCACTTTTCGAAGTATGGAGAGAGATTGTGAGAGGCAGTTGGGGGGGGGGGGGGAGTCGTCTTTGTCAGTGTCGGTGTCCCATCTATGAACATTATTAAGTTTTCTGTTAATAAAACTGAAATAAGTGAATCAAGAAAAAATAGAAGAAAAAAAAATGAAAATATGAGAGGCGGGTATTCCACTAGAGTGGTCAGTTATGGCACTACCCCAAGGATTCTAGTGGTGATCCATTGTCAAAATCTAACAAGTTTTTTTTGTTTAGAAGAAGTGCGCATGTACATGTAATTTAGCAGAAATGCACATGTGGGCCTACACCTGTACATGTACATCGAAAGTTTGCTGTAATTGTCAGCTTTGGATGATTATGAAACTCGGTACACATATTTCCTATGATTGGAGGATATACGCGGGCTATTTATGATATGAAGTATTATTTTTGTATATCATTGCTAGTGTAATTCTAGAAGGCTCTCCCAAGTCACTGTCAGCACTTGTTAAATTACACCCACATTAAAGTGGCAACAAAGCGAGAGGGACATATTGCTGTGTAAGCAACTGTTGTGTAAAGATTCACGGAACAATGCATATTGGAGATACACCATACAAATGCTCATATTGTCCCAATAGCTTTGATATCTTGGTTGTTCTTAAATCGGAAACGATTTCGGTCAGATATAAGAATCAAGTTTGCGCGTGGACACCTGAAACGGCATGAAATAACTCCTACTGGTAAAAAACCATATAAATATCAACTGTGCCAGTTCAGTTGTAAACAGATTGGAAACATGAAATAAATCATACTGCCGAAAAGTCATTCAAATGCTCAATATGCCCTAAAAGGTCTACTGTGCCTTCTTAGCTGTGCAACAAGAGGGCTTCTGAAGGAGCATGATAGAATACTAGTTAAAAGCCTTTCAAACACTTACGGTTCCTATACTGCAGTGCAACAATTGGAAACCTGAAAACGACATGAACGCTCTCATACTGATGAAAAGCCATTCAAATACTCAATACATGTATGTCCTTATGTAGCAACACAAGAAATGGAGGTCTGAAAGAGCATGAACAAACTCATACTGGTAAAACAATATAGAAATGTTCACTGAAAGATTTACTGAGAGGAAATCACGAAGAGACGTGAAAGAATACACACAAATGGCGATCATTGATCATGAAAGACAAGATTGACAGCAGAAACTGAGAACTCGTGTGTCCACATATACGAACACGCATATATGAATCCGTCTCTCCGCGGCTGAACCTGTTTGTTGAAAAACATTCAACGCAGATATCACCTACATTTACATGTACACATTACATATTATTTTCATTCTGCGAAAACATCCTGTACAGAGTACTTTTCAATTGTTTGCGTTATACACGATGGATTTTTTTTTATCGTAGGAAAGAATTGCTTAAATTAACCAGAACCAGGCAAGTATTTCTATAACACGAATGATATGCTCTACAGGACTCCGAAGTATCGATTTGGAAAAGTTAATAAATTGTTTGCCATGATCGCGAATTCCAAGTCTACCATGATCGCATATTTCTTGTGTACGCTTAAGTTGACAAAATATGATTATCTGTTCAGCATAATTTGTCTGTTTATTACAAACTCACCTACGGATGTCATGGAAGTAAGTTTCCCCAGGATGATAGAATAATATGCAAGCTATTTGTTCACACAAGTTTGGGGAAATCTGTGTAAAGACAACAGCTGAAAAACAGCCCTCATGTTACTAAATGCTGCAGTACTCACAGCACGTGTCAGTTGCGGCGACATCAGAACGACATCATTGGCACACGAGACATATTAGAGTCCTGGCTATTTCCTGGCATTTTTATCTCCAAATGCCATGTCATCGGCTATGTAAATGCGTTAATACGGTGTTAGTAAAGTAAAAAAATAATGTTCGTAACTTTGCGTAACAAGCTGCGTTTTGGTCATTGAAAGTTATCTGCCCACAAAGGTTTACTTCTTGGAAATCATGAAGAGACCTGAAGGAATCCACATGAATGGTAATCAATGCTCATGAAAGACAAGATTGAGAACAGAAACCTATTAGTTGAAAAACATTCAACGCAGATATCACTCACATTTATATGTACACATTAACTATCATTTCTATTCTGCAAAAATATCCTGGACAGAGTACTTCAGTTCTTAGCGTTTTGCGCGATGGATTTGCGATCGTATTGAGAAATTACTTACATTAACCAAAACCAGGCAAGTATTTTATGTAACACGAATGATATATTGCGCAGGACTCCGAATTATCAAGTAAGGAAAAGTAATAATTTGTTTGCCATTTTCTCGAATTCCGAGTCTACAATGATCGTACATTGCTTGTGTAAAACGCTGTAGTTGACCAAATAATATCAGCTGTTCAGCATATTTCGCCTCTTTACATGTATCTGGTTTATACACAAACTCATCTATGGATATGATGGAAGTGAGGGATCATGTACAATCGGTCGATATGGTTTCTCGAGAAACGAGTAAAACCGATAAATATCTTGCTTCGAAGGATTCCGTTTTATCTCTATCGATTGTTGTCCCGATTTGCTCCCGGTTTTCGCCCTAAGCGCAAGAACATCTTCATCCTACGCGAAATAACTCGACCTGCTTCGCGGATGAAATCGAGATGCTATCAAATGAAAGTTTGAACATTTGGGAAGGCGTATTTTCGCTTTGCGTATACTCTGTGGCAGCGAGATCAATCTCGGCGAATCATTTAATATTAATTTGTTATTCCGTCTAGTTATACGAGTCCCCATGTAAGACCCGTCTCCCTATCACAAAATTCAACAAACACTTTGTGTGCTGATGGCGTGTATTATATGACGAGTGGTGTCGTGCGGTACATGACCACGAGCGCTGTATTGGCAATCAATTTCGGGGACTAACCCCACACATTTTTCATGGGCACTCTAAACACCGCACATATTTCGGGGGACTCTTACCCCCACATATTTCGGAGGACTCTCAACCCCACACATATTTCGGGGGATTCTAATCCCACACCTATTTCAGAGGACTCTTAACCTCACACATATTTCGGGGGACTAAAATCCCACATATATTTCAGCATATATTTTCAGGGGGATTAAATTAAGCATCCGTTGTAGCGTCGACGTGTACCGCAGGCGAGAATGGTTAAACTGATTGATTGAAATTGTAGTTTAAGGGCCGCTTCCCATTCGGATTTCGCGGCCCATCAACTCAATGTTTTATTCGATTTTCGCGGTACATTACTTTGTTTATTGAATATCTTTTCCAGCGCTAAATAAATAAATAAATAAATAAATAATAAATAACAATGAGAGATTAGTAGGAGATATAAATAGTAGTAAATAAGAATCGCAATATGTACAAGTTCGTAAGTCTCTTTTTGGTTTTTGGTTAAGTTATACTGGTAAATATGAGTTCACGGTAATCGCGTGTATGATTCCTTTGTCTTGGTACCCCTTTGTACGCACAAAGCCGTCCAGAAAAAAACTGGGAGAACCATGGGCGTCTTCAGGATTTTTCGGATCGACTTCACTAACGACGCCCTTGGGAACAGGGTGGGTTCTTCCAGAAATCTGTGCGTGTAACAATTGCTTGGAGTGTGTATCGGGGCACAGGGCGGCAGGTCTACGTCCTATATTGCGTGAAAGTCAAAGGATCATATTCTGTGTTAAGGCGTCAGTTCGGGGTCATCTATGGAGTAGCGTGTAGGTGTGGTCTAGGGTCGAGTATTCTGATTCTGGGTGTTCTTGCTATGCGGCGTTTTCACTCAAGGCGCTGTTGGTATTCCTGTAATCGTCTCCCGTCTTCTGTTTCAGGTCTTGTCCAACTCGTATGTGGTCTTCGGTGTGCCTGTATCGTATGAAATAGAAGGCTTGTAGTCATTCTTGTTTTCTAATGTTTTACGATGCAGTAATTTGTTATATCTTCCTCCTAACAACAGGCACGCCCCGGCCGTCAGTCACATAATATAAATACCAATATATACTTAAGTGAGTAAATAGATAAACAAATGAATAAATAACTAAACATTTCGATAGATTCAGTACTAGGTGAATACACACATAAACGGCTCTGTATTATTTCTGTATGCATTATCGTTTGATGGCCATAAAGAATTTGTAGGACAATGAGATAGTCGGCCCTCAGTATCAAGGTAACTCCGCCATCACCATTTCCTATATTTTATGCCGAATACTGCTCGCTATATGCGATTGGGCCGTGCTAATATGATATGGTTAAACTGAGACTCTCTCCTCCTTATAAACACATTAAGGCGGGCGGCTTAATCAGCGTTCACTGCCGAAGCTATACTCACGTCTTACTCCCCATGGAGAAAGAAGTTTTCTTTTAATTCATTCCATTCAACCAAAGGAATCGATATTTCTCCGAGCCCGCATGTAAGACAACATTTAACAAACATGTGTTGTGGTGGTGTCGTGCGGTACATGACGAGCTTTAAAGAAGGCTTTACCGGCCAAGAGACATTGACAGTTCTAACCTCTACTCGGCTATCTTTTACGTACCCATCTTTGGCAAACTCACTGTTCCAACGTCCTTGACGTTTGAGCATTCTATCTTGTACGCGATTATTTGCCGCCGCAGAGGTATCATCATCACGCAGGCCGCGCAACCCATACATCCTAATATTGAGTGCATGCGGTTTCAATGCTTCAAAGAATACTTCTCGCAACCGACTGTAAGACATCGGCTTATCTGTTTTCTGAAGCTTATAACCCGTAGCACATATACTCGCGTTTATAAAAGGGAATACATTCGAATCTTCGGCTATACCCGCTATACTTAAATATTTCAACAGCTTATTTACAGGACATAATCTGTTACCAGTTTTGGCGATAACTAGCCACGTTCCATCTCTTGTTATTATCAGTCTTAGATTTCTCAATAAAAATTGAATTATAAGCTGAATAAAATACAATATCACATCTTCGAATGTACAATAGTTCTGCTGATCTAAAACAATCCATCATAGTCAAGCAAGCACATTGTAAATACTCTACAAGTCATACAATTTGCCTTGCGTGCTTTAAACATTTTTGTGGAAACAGCAGGTTTACAATATTTATGTTTGTTGCTTCTAAGACATTTTTAACCATTTTATTTTCGGTGGGATTAGCCACCGATGTCATTCCATGCATACATCTAATACTATAGAAAGCATTTTCGATACTGACAGAAGACTGATAACGTGCCCTCTGAGCTTATATCGTGTATACCCCGATTGGCAGCTGACGTAGTGCCATGCACCGGTCATCGAACTTGGCAAAACCATACTTTACAAATGGTGAAAACCATTCAGTGAAATTGTCTCTTAACCCAAATACGACAAAGGCTTATTGATCGAAGATTTCAACAAACATCCTAAAAGTTTTCTCTGACATTTCAAATATCTCGGTCATAATTAAATATCTATCAGTGTTATAAACGGGACACTTATCGGATCGCATTCGCCCTGTTACCTGGCACGCGCCATCTTGGTAAGTGCCTGTATCCGATTTTTAGCCCACCAGCACCAGATGTTGGACCAGCTGGTGGGCTGTGCAAACCACTCTTCGTCCGTGGTCCGTCGTCCGTCCGTCCGTGAACAATTCTTGTTATCGCGGTTTTTCGGGAATTACTGAAAGGATCTTTCTCAAATTTGATATACAGGTTTCCCCTGGGGTCTAGTTGTGCAAGATACCTTTCCTGGTTCGAGTCGAAAATCCAATATGGCCAGCAGGCGGCCATCTTGGATTTCCCCATGAAAATCTGTTATCGCGATTTCTCAGGAAGTACTGCATGGATCTTTGTCAAATTTGGTACACAGGTTCCCCTTGGGGTCTAGTTGTGTAAGATACATTTTCTGACCCGATTCTCACATCCAGTATGGCCACCAGGTGGCCATTTTGAACTTCCTCATGTGATTTTGTTATCGTGAATTCTCAGGAACTGCTGCATGGATCTTTGTCAAATTTGGTATACAGCATCCCCGTGTGGTCTATTTGTGCAAGATACCTTTTCTGGTCCGATTCCAAAATCCAATATTGCCGCCAGGTGGCCATCTTGAATTTTCCCTTATAACATTGTTATCGTGAATTCTCAGGAACTACTTCATGGATCTTTCTGAAATTTGGTACAAATTTTCTGCAAGATACCTGTTTTGGTTCAATTCGAAAATCCAAGTTACGCTTTAAATTAATAATATCACAAGAGTCGGCGGACCAAACGGTGGGCCATATTCTATATATTGAGTATATAGAATATCCCTATCTTCACCTTTTATATCAAGAAGTTCAAATGATTCCGAATTAAAATGTATTTCTTCAAATTTTAAATCAGTTTACTGTAGTCCATGCCGTTGCAAGTGAACTGCCCCAACGTTTTGTCTGCCGACGGGTCAGCTACACGAAGGGACGTGATGCACTCTTGTGATGCAACGTCACAACTCGACAACAGATTACAGCGTGTTCAATCCAAGGGAGGTAATTAGGATTCAGACACTTTCAAAGTTTCAACATTACTGCACGGATCCCTTCAGTATTAAGTTGTGTACCATCTTACTATTTTCGAGCATATCTTGAAAGAGATGTCTAAAACTAGCCAATAAACAGAACGGAATTAGCATTGTTCTTAATTATGAAATCTTTAATGTATGTTTCATAGCTCATGCCAAAGTGTCCAGGAGATTTGTCTTCGCTTCCAGTACCTAATGATGACACGTGCAAAAAAAAAATTACTACAAGACAGACAAAGGATCCTCCGGATATTCACTCACAGACTAACTTTGTTCGTTTCACTTGTACTATAAGAACTGACATTAAGTACAGTTTCTTAAAATCGTGAAACTTATAGAGATAATATCTTGATGTTTTTTAGTGTCCCTCTTTCGCTCAAATTCGAAATTATGCAAAAAAAATTTACAAATCAATCGTTTGTTCTTAGTAACAATGGACAAAAAGATCCTCTTGTCATTAGCTTACAATTATCGGACAATGGTGGGCGCCAAGATCCTTCAGGATCTCTCGTTTATAAGCACAGGCATACAACCATAAAAAGGCACATGGTCTGAGCGCTTAATATGCAGTAAATTAACTGAATCCAAAATAAATCAGCATTAGCAAGTAAACACATAGCAAAAAGTCCCTGATCCACTTATGTTCGGTTACCGCATTTGCTTTAACAATTCACATGTACTTAGCTCTTTCTTCATGATAGGTGTAGTCAACAAGCTCTTGTTGACTCAGTTGTATTCCATTTCGTTGCACTCGAACGACCATATCATTTATCATTTCCACAGACACTCCCATCCTTCCCAACTATTCATTTATAACCAGAGTAGCCGGAGCCTTGGGGTCTGGCCTCGTTCAGTGCATAACGGTACACCGTGAATGTTGGGAAATCCGAAAATTGAAAACCCCATGGAGTAACCTTCGATACCGGACGCCGCCCAGGATAAAATCACAGATAGAATAGCGTGTAAAAGCTCTGGAAAGCTGTGTCCGTAGCAGTTCGCCAAGCATCTCCAGCCAAGGGGTCGAACTCCACACCTCCGTGCATACAATCTACATGCATAATCCAAATGTTCACATCCGTGACAACCACTGTGACGATGCAATCCAGACCAGCTTCATTCAATGCGGTATGCCAATCTGGTTTGACAGAGACAACCCCTGTTTCACATACATTCATCAACATATCTGCAACAGAAACATAACCATTATAATCCTCTGTAAAATCGTATGAAAATACAGATTGGTCTCTTCAAACAAACCATTTCACAGACTACCGGTACCTACATATAGAACTATAGAAGGTAACCAAGCAATTCGTGTCGAAAATAAAATAGTGAGGCTGATACATTGTTGAATGTCATGTTACTTATGTACGTTGATGACACGGTAAATTTTCTGAAACCAACGGCCTATTGATATTCAGCTGGGGTTATTTGATGTATTAGTTGTTCCAATTCTCTTGTATAACTGTAAAATCTGAGGGCATAACTAACTTGACTTGATTGTGAACGTTCACTTAGCATTTTGTAATCGCATACTAAGCTTAAAACAATCCACTACGTCATGTATGGTCTTTGGAGAGATTGCGAAAGACCCCTTGAACATTGCAATTAAGTGTAGATTTTTTTTAATTTTGGTGTAAACTTGTGCACAGTAAGGAAAATAAACTAAGTCATAAAATGTACAAACTGATTTATAAAATGCATGAGAAGGGTATATATTCCTCCCCATGGATCATTAATGTACGAAACGTTTTAGATAGTTGTTATATGTCGAATATATGGCACGACATTCATAATTGAAATACTACGTGGCTAGTGAATACTGTAACATTGATACTACAAGACCAATATATGCAGAACTGGAGAGCAATGGTCGTTGGAAATCCTCGAGGTTATTTGTATAGTATATTTAAAGTCGACTTTTATCACGAGAATTATTTCAGCTATCTGAAACACCGCGATTATACAACTTTTTTTTGTCAATTCCGTACGTTTAACCATAGATTGTCCATTGCGACAGGCAGATATGAAAGTATTGCAAGAGAAAATAGGCGGTGTAAGCTATGTAATAGCGGCGCTGTTGGAGATGAGTTTCATTTCTCAATAAAATGCCCAGCGTTACAGAAAGATAGAGAAGAACTCATACCACCTTACTTCACTAGAGCTAACGACACAAGCCATTTTGCTGCATTGCTTAACGGAAACAGGAAAACAGTTGGAAAACTGGTACTTTTTATCAGACGTGGCTTAAAATTTACGTAAATATGCTAAACCCCGCCATGTGAAATGTAATTAAAACTGTTTGTGCTCCATGCTTTCCTGTAAAGTTTGAGCAAATAAGTGATGACGATGCTGTTAATTATATCATAGATCAGACCCACTCTGTGATAGCGGTTGCCACCCCCCTTCCCCTTCACTCTAAATACACCATTCATAGCTGGAGTTCCTGGGTTTTAATTTAACAGGTTATTGCGCAATCCGCGTTTCCGGTCTATTACAGGTCACACTTTTCGCATAAATCGGCGAGCGTTCGTTCTGTTGTGGCGAGCAATTACCAACGAGAAGACGAAAAAGAAGAAAGGGATGGGAAAGCCAAGTTACATGCACGCATCATGCCATGAAGACTGCGAATTATTAACTCAGAGAAGGAAATTCTAGTCGAAAAAAGAACCAGTGATTTTACTGAAGAGGTAGGCCTGGCCGTGTTAGAATAATAATTAAAATGAAAAACTGAGGGAAGGTATAGTTAACGAGGCCGGTCAGTGCAACAAAAATTCCCCTCCGTCCATCGAAAACTGATCTACTTGTAATTTCTTCTTCCGCTCAGCCAGTACCTGTGCTCTAGGTAGAATAATCATGCATTGTTTTGGAAATGCACCATGTTCATTCACACTCGTGATAAGAGAAATCAGCCAGGCTACTTTCCATTGTCCCCATTCATTTCCATTTTCCCTGTTGTGAGTAGATAATTTACATATAAATTTTCACACTGAGGTTTAGCGTTGTGATCTTTGTTGACCGGGCAACTTGTGCAGGAAGGAATACTAATTGTAGGCCTAATGTATAATGGTGATTTTCTCTCACACTAAATGAGAATTATTATTTCAAAAGAACTTTTCACTTATGTCGGCTAATATTTTCGTTTTGATGAAATCGAATGGAAATACATTGCCTCTATTATATCACCAAGGAAAAAAACAAGTAAGCTTTGATGGTTTGTGCTCTAGTAATGGGAAATTTTAACCCGGTTTTCAGTCACAGGAGTTGTGTTGTTTCATTTGACCAGCTTGTGTTGTTTCATTTGTATCCAGCTTATACGGGGGGAAAAATGCCTGGTTGAGATCACTATTTGACCTGGATATATGCTTCATTTACGCCTTTGTTGCACAGTATAAGCAACTCCATCGATTCGTTGGAAAATTACAGCTGAACACTGTTTATTGAGGGGGATTTTCTTCCGAAAATCTGATTAATCGAATTTTCCCACACTTTGTCAGCCTCTTGGTAATTCCTTCACAATGGCGAAGAGTATGGCTATGAATGTTCACCCACTTGTCAATTTTGACACAAGGAAGGTATGGAAAGAAGAAGAAGAAAATTAATAAAGAAATAAAATAGTCTGTGCGTTGCTTTGACCATATGCAGTAATGCTGAAAATTAGCCCACATGTCAATCTCGATAAGAGGAAGATATTGAAAGAAAAAACATTATAGTCAATAAAATGTCCATCGGGCTTAACCCAGTTGAGTATAAGAGCCCCAAATTCCGCATCAAATTGATTTACATGTGTCAAACAATAGTACTATTTTCCGAATGTAGCACATACAGGTGAAAACATCAACCAAATCATTCCCAATATTAAATTTGTATTCCATATTCCATGATTTATCACATGGATTTGACTTTATAGGCCCCTGGGCTAATATCACTTCGGTCGTATTGCTCAGTTTGACGCCGCATTTGGGGTTCTTTAATATCTTATGGTGGATTAAGCGCGTATTACATTCCCATTGACTAAAATTTTATGCAAAATAAATATATATATATATATATATATATATATAGACTAAATGATCACAGTATAAAACTGCCTTTGTGTATGGTAAATATAGTACTAGAAAAAAGTCATGACAAACTCGGACTGATTGATTTCGCTAACTAGTTTCACTGCTTTCAGCAGTTTATCAAAGCATCGTTTATTAAATTTAATATGATTGCGGTTCTATTTATGCATGTGTGTTGTACACAAATGGTTACGGTAGTAGTATACAAACGGCAAATTGGCAAGATAGCGCCTCACTGCGCATGCGCAGAAAAAAAAATGTGGCGGTATTGTGGCGGTGTGCGCAGGTGAATGGGGCGCAGGTATGAAGTCACTTCCGGTCTGGGTGAATGGGGCGTGACCTTGGGGGCATGTATTTCTCCGCGGTGATGCGGTCTGGCGGTGATGCGGTCTGCCTCCGCGGACCGAAAGTAGTCCCAAAACCGTGGGTTTTCGTGGAAGTGTTCGGCAATCTGTAGGGACCGCTAGTGGACCGATGGGGTCGAGTGAGGTATCAAAGTGAAGCTTAGGTGAAGGGGCATATAATGGGCTGGGTGTGGGGTTGACATATTGGCCTTCTGCGCATGCGCGGCGGCCGAAGGGTATGAAAATAGCCTTTTTGGAGCTAGGGGAGCCCCTAGTGGACCGATGGGGTCGAGTGAGGTATCAATGTGAAGCATTCATGAAGGGGCATCTGATGGGCTGGGTGTGGGGTTGACATATCGGCCTTCTGCGCATGCGCGGTGGCCGAAGGGTATGAAAATAGCCTTTTTGAAGCTAGGGGAGCCCCTAGTGGACCGATGTGGGTCGAGTTAGGTATCAAAGTGAAGCATTCATGAAGGGGCATCTAATGGACTGGGTGTGGGGTTGACATATCGGCCTTCTGCGCATGCGCGGTGGCCGAAGGGTATGAAAATAGCCTTTTTGGAGCTAGGGGAGCCCCAAGTGGACCGATGGGGTCGAGTTAGGTATCAAAGTGAAGCATTCATGAAGGGGCATCTAATGGGTTGGGTGTGGGGTTGAAATATCGGCCTTCTGCGCATGCGCGGTGGCCGAAGGGTATGAAAATAGCCTTTTTGGAGCTAGGGGAGCCCCTAGTGGACCGATGGGGTCGAGTGAGGTATCAATGTGAAGCATTCATGAAGGGGCATCTAATGGACTGGATGTGGGGTTGAAATAGCGGCATTCTGCGCATGCGCGGTGGCCCACGGGTATGCAAATAGCCGTTTTGGAGCTAGGGGAGCCCCTAATGGTCGAATGGGGTCGAGTGAGGTATCAAAGTGAAGCCTAGGTGAAGGGGTATTTGATGGCTCGGTGGGTGCATGTAAAATTTTTCCTGAAAAAAAAAATACGGAACACGGACTTTATCGAAAAACCTGGGAAAATGCCTATATGGGGTATGAGGGGTATATAGGTCGCCAGGCTTAACGGGGCTTGTCTATCAATAGAGTTATCTCCCCCTAGTTCCAGGGTGGGTGTATGTAAAAATTTTCCTGAAAAAATACGGAATACGGACTTTATCCTAAATTACGGGAAAATGCCTATATGGGGTATGGGAGGTATAGGACCATCCTGGGAAACGTACTTCTATACATTTGCGATAGGGTTGTGGGGTCTCGTTTTACTCGTCTCGTCATTTAGAACATGATAGGAATTGTCCCCGTGCGAATCGGTGAAATTTTTGAAAAAAGTCACCGAACCCCATATAGTCCCATACTGAGGGTATAGGATCAATGTTTGTCCCCCTGGGAAACGTACTTCTATACATTTGCGGTAGGGTTGTGGGGTCTCGTTTTACTCATCTCGTCATTTAGAACATGATAGGAAGTGTCCCCGTGCGAATCGGTGAAATTTTTGAAAAAAGTCACCGAGCCCCATATAGTCCCATACTGGGGTACAGGTTCAATGTTTATCCCCCTGGGAAACGTAGTTCTATACATTTGCGGTAGGGTTGTGGGGTCTCGTTTTACTCGTCTCGTCATTTAGAACACGATAGGAAGTGTTGCGGAGCGAATCGGTGAAATTTTTGAAAAAGTCACCAAGGCCTGGGTAGGCCCATAGGCCTATACTGCATGGCTATGGGTGTATAGGCCCATACGGGGTGGACATGTTGGAGTCTAGGTGAGTCCCTAATGGTCCAATGGGGTCGAGTGAGGTCTTATTTTGAAGCTCTCGTGGAGGAGCACCTGACTACACTAATGGTTCGTCCGTGTTCAATAGTCTACGCATGCGCAGTCTGGCCGTAGTATAGAAAACAGGCATTTTGGGTGCTATGTAGGGGTGTGTTTGGGTTAGAGATGAGCTAATCACGGTTCGAATGGGTCGTGTGAGGCGTCAAAGTGAAGCTTGTGTGGGGTAGAGTCAGAATGGTGTGTTTTTGAATGCAAGTCGCGTTAATCTGCGCATGCGCATTTGGTTGTAGTAAGTAAAGTGGCCATTTTGGGGCAGTGAAGGAAGGTATTTGGGGTCGAGATGGGCTATTCACGGTTCGAATGCGTCCTGGAAGGTGTCATCTAGTAGTTCTCGGGGTGTACATTCCGATTTAAGGGATCTCCGCGTCATCTGTGACGTCATCGGTGACGTCATCGGTACGAGTAGTAGCGAAAGTGACCATTTTCGGGCAGTACATGAAGGTATTTGGGGTCGAGATGGGCTATTCACCGTTCGAATGCGTCCTGGGAGGTGTCATCTTGTAGTTCTCGGGGTGTACATTCCGATTTAAGGGGTGTCCGCGTCATCTGTGACATCATCAGTGACGTCATCAGTACGAGTAGTAGCGAAAGGGGGCATTTTGGGTGCTATGTAGGGGTGTGTTTGGGGTAGAGGCACCATCCTTGGTTCGAATGGGTCGTGGAGGGTGTCAAAGTGAAGCTTGTGTGGGATAGAGTCAGAATGGCGTGTTTTTGAATGCAAGTCGCGTCAATCTGCGCATGCGCAGTTGGTTGTAGTAAGTAAAGTGGCCATTTTGGGGCAGTACATGAAGGTGTTGGGGTAGAGAGGGACCATCCTTGGTTCGAATGCATCGTGTGAGGTGTCATTTTGTTGCTCTCGGGGTGTTCATTCCGATTTGAGGGATGTCCGCGTCAGCTGTGACGTCATCTGTGACGTCATCGGTACGAGTAGTAGCGAAAGTGGACATTTTCGGGCAGTACATGAAGGTATTTGGGGTCGAGATGGGCTATTCACAGTTCGAATGCGTCCTGGAAGGTGTCATCTTGTTGTTCTCGGGGTGTACATTCCGATTTGAGGGATGTCCGCGTCATCTGTGACGTCATTGATGACGTCATCGGTACGAGTAGTAGCGAAAGTGGACATTTGTGGGTGCGTGGGGGTGAGTTTGGTGTAGATAGGGACTATCCTTAGTCCGAATGCGTCGTGTGAGGTGTCATTTTGTAGCTCTCGAGGTGTACATTCCGAGTTGAGGCATGTCCGAAGCATCTGTGACGTCATTGTTGACGTCATCAGTAGAAGTAGTAGCGAAAGTGGACATTTTGGGGCAGTGAAGGAAGGTATTCGGAGTAGAGAGGAACCATCCTTGGTCCGAATGCGTCCTGAGAGGTGTCATGTTGTAGCTCTCAGGGTGTACATTCCGAGTTGAGGGATATCCACAGCATCTGTGACGTCATTGGTGACGTCATCAGTACGAGTAGTAGCGAAAGTGAGCATTTTGGGGCAGTGAAGGATGGTATTTGGTGTAGAGATGGACCATCCGCGATGCGAATGCGTCGTGTGAGGTGTCATCTTGTAGCAACGCCCACCAACGCCATTCTTAATGCTTCAACGCCCAGGTGAAATAGCTCAGAAGCTCTGATATTCCATGGAATTGTCACTAATTCTTCGAAATGCAGTGACGCCAGTCGACGCCCGTCGTTACACCTTAACACCATGATATAGACCGGACAGAGAACAACAACAGCAACAACAACAATGATCGCACATAAGAGAACAACAACAACAAGAAGTTTTTTTTCATATAGTTTATTCTCCCCAATGTTATATCATACCCACGTTGGGGGAGCCGCGTTGGGTATATTTACAATTCAAGAATATTCTTGTCCAATCAGAGGCCACCATTTGCATCTGTCATATTCGTTCCTGTCCGTTAGATGTATTCTCAGCTACTCTTGTCCAATCAGAAGTCGCCATTTCAGAAAGTTCCATCTTCGGCCATGTTCGCTCTGAACCGTTTGTTCTAATCGTCATCGGACAGGCCAGGATACCGTTGAGGAAACATATCCTCAGATAGTTGTTTGCGCATTCTGAGTATCTATCAGTGCATGGGTGAATACTTTCAGCCGATGGGGGTGGTGAGTCAGTTTAACCACGAAGAACGTAACATTGGTGACCCTCTCCACTATCCACTTGGTGTTGGGACGCTGTTCATAGGCCCATTCTAAGGGATCCACAGTGGCCAGTTGGGTCAGCATCGTCTCT